>LOEQ01016046.1:2054-14117 GCA_001685075.1 Bramus lutescens | reverse complement strand
AGAACCTTTACAGTACCCTTCCCAATATATGTAAGGTGCTTAGAGAAAGGCAAAGTTTGGATCTGAACCCCCGTCTGACTAATTCCTGTGACCCCCCTGCTCTTAGCTGCCACACTCTACTGCAGTGGCTCTCAGGGTGCCCCAGAACCAACTGTGGTGCTGCTTAAGACTTGTTTCAAGTGTCTTGTCTCCTAAGTGCTGGGTCCGGAACTCTGGGGAGCAGGACTTGGTTTTCAGTGGCTCCTTCACCTTTCTGCAGAGGGAGGAAGGGACCCTCTGCCCTGGACTTCCTCTTTCAGAAAGTACTAGGTGGTTTCGTGTCCACCCTGGAGAAGGACTTTGGAGGACAAAGAAGAACCTGAGAGAAACCTGCAGTCAACTCAGGCAGACAGGTGGGAATTCCAGGAAGTCTTCCAGAGCCTTTATGTAATGGATAAGACTTCAGAATCACCCACTTAAGCAAACTCAAAACAAAAGGCTCACAACTTCTGAATTCATAAAAGGAAAGAGTGTGTAGGTCCAGGGGTAGCTGGGTCAGCTTTCATTAGTTTTAAGAAAATAAACTCCTTTTTAGCATTGTAGCCTGCACTGCTGAGCATGAAAATGAGCTCCTTTTTAGTAGAGCCTGCACTGTGGAGAAGATATCCTTCATCTTTCTCAGTGTATCTTCGTCAGTGCCACCAGGCAGCTCTGCGGATGCACATCCGTCTGGAAGCTCTTTAGCATCTCCCTGCACGTGCATCCCTGAAATTATCCTCTTCTTCAAGGACTCAGGAGCTACTTGCAGCTGGTCGGAGGCACGCTTTCCACGGGTCAGTGGCAACAAACATAAATGGTATGTGCTAAATGTGGAAGAACTGGGTGGTTTCTCTCGCTGCGATTCAGCTGAGAAAGGGCACAGTGACTTCTAGGTGGCCGCACGAAAATGACAGGAAACAGAAAGGCTCTAACTTCGCAGGTGCTTGAACCTAGTGAAGCTCTCACTCGCTCTGCCGCACCAAAAGTAAAATAAGCACATTCTGCCTGGAAACCCCGACGAAGTAGGAAGACATCCTGGCCTGGAAGGACTGATCCACTATATCGTCCAGGGGTGTACTTGGTTGTCTGGGTTTACAGCGGGAGCTTTGGTGTGTGTAGTTCATCTTTCCTCCTCCAGAAAGAGTCGATGGAGGCCATGAACCACCGGATACGGCAAGCAATCGTTCTTGTAAGATTTCGGAAGTCCTCATCCTCAAACACATCCAGGTGAGGACTGCCTAAGCTACCAGCAGTGGGGGAGCAGGAAGGCCCGAGGGACTGGACAGGTCACCTTAACTCGTGCAAGGTCTAAGGAGCTATGGAAACACTGCCTTTCCTAGGAAAATCCTCGTTCAGACTTCACATCTTGTCACTTTTGAACTCCAATGAGAGAACTCGGCATGGTGGCTCACACCTGTAATCCCAACACTTGGAGAGGTTGAGGCAGGATGACAGCCATGAGTTTATGGCTAGCCTGGGTTTCTCCAGGCCAACCTGTGCTATGGAATGAAGCCTTGTTTGAAAAAGATGTAAAATAAAAGGCCCCTGGATGTTAATAATGATTTGTTATGCAAAAGAGAAGGCACAAAAGGTAAATGGTACCTCTCCTTACTTGCTCATTTCCCCAGGACAGATGACCATGCCAGATGGTATCTGTAAGATGCCATCAATGCCATACATCAGACAGTATCCACTATAAAATGCCATCAGTACCACACGCCACCTCCCAATTAAAAAAAAAAAAGGAAACGAACTCAAAGTAAAAGCCGAATATGATTTGGGGAACATATATGAAAGTGCAGATGACCAGATGACCAGAGCCAGGGAAGACGATAACAGGGGTCAGGAGCTCACAGTCCTCTGTAGACCACTCCAGGTCTCCTCCATCTGTGGCTTTAACTATGTTCATGGCAAGAGGTTAAGCTGACAACATCCTCTGCCAAAGGTCTCCTCTAACCCATGTAGCCAGGCTCCTGGAATTCCATTTAGTAGCAGACAAATGTGGTCATTTATACAGGTAGCTAAACACGTCACCTGTCACTGCACATGACATACTAGGGCTCTGGTTTACGTTACCTTGCTACAGGTCACCCACGATCTCCTGGAACTCAGTCACAGCATCACGGATAAAACAGACTAAATCAAAATGCAGTTGGGTGAACTGCAAATGTTCATCTATTTACTGTTTAATCAAAATCAATACCGATCAATACCGATGCTCTTAGCCTATATGAAGAGCATTTAACTTACCCTTGCCATATCCACCAAGAAATTCTCGAATAACTTCCAAATGTGGTTACTTGTGTAGATTTCTTTCATCTCCACCTCCGTATCAACGTAGCAGTGATTGACGAAGTTCACGTATGCAATCTTGACCTGTGCAGGTTTCAAACACAAAGGCAAGTTGGATTTTGTCACCAACGGCCTTCTGTTCTACAGCATGGAATGTCATCTGTGTGGGATCCCGAAGTAGATTACAGTTTGTTTGGTCCACATGCGGGTTCCCTGCTTTCTTCCCTTTCACAGCATCTGCCCTGGACCAGCAAAGCCCAGAGTCTAGCATTCCATTACCCTATGCCCAGAGCTTGCTGTGAAAATGAGAGCCTTACTCAAAGCAAGCCGAGCATCCTTGAGACACTCAGAAGAACTCAGAAGTCTCCAAGAAAAGACTGTGTACAGAAGCAAATCCTGTCAGTCACCCCATGGGATTCCTGGACTCTGACTCAGAACCACAAGGCACAAAGGCAAGCTTTCCTGCCTGCAGGGCTTCCAGCTGTGCCACTGAAGTCTAGAAAAAGAAATCCTCACTGGCACGTGCCGTGTTGAGACTGGTCATGGGCTAAAAAGAGCTGAGACACACAGACAACCATCATCTCCACAGCAGCTGTACATACTGTGGCCCCCACGACTGAAACCCCTCAGCCTTTTCCATGCTCCTCTTACTGACTGCAACCCTCTAATAATCCTACAGACGCGGTGATTATTTTACTGTAAAACTGTGGGCATTGGATGCTGGGAGTGTTGAGCGGCTGCTGGAGTCAGCCACACAATTAGGAACCAGTGGATTAGGAGCCTAACTCATTGTTGAATTTGCTGGACAACTGGAACCACACCTAGCCATTACCCTCCTGGAGCTGATCCTCCTGAGGAAGGCATGAGAGCTAATGAGAGTCAAACGGCCAGCTTTCCATCAGAGATGTGGGTGGCCATGTCCGCACAGCCCGAGAACTCATCTCTGAAGCAGTAAGGTGTGGAGGTGGGTGACTCCAGTAAGCACGGGAAAGGCGGGGCCATGAGAAGCAATTAAACATGTGTCGGGCGTGGCCAAGACCAGGACTTCAGATAAGGACCAAGCCTGTGGTCCTCTCCTCCACCCCACCCCTCTCTGTCATTTCATCTCAGCCCAACCCCAGGCATGAAGGACCCCTGGACTGAGACGTTAATGATGTCACATCAATATTCCTTCAGGTCTGTGACTGTGTTGCCATGGCACAGGGAATAGGGACTGAAAACTCCCCTGACTCCTTTGGGTTTTATGTCCTTTAGAGTCTAGACATATTTATGAACTGTCATACATACCCTAATAGCAGAAAAGAAAGAAATCATTACACTGTGTGTTCCTGGAAGCCTCACTAGTAGAAAGATTTCTTCAACCGATAATCGTACTCTGTGAGGTGTTTTGCATCAAACATCAAAGCTGAAGTAGAAGCAAGGCTGAGAAACGGTGTGGGCACGGTCTCAGGAAGACACACATTCTATGCAGCAAGGTGAACGCATGGAATCTACTGTGGGTTCCTGCAGCACCGGCCTAGGCTCTCTAATCAATGACTGATTCACCAATGAGCTACCAAGTCCATGCTCAAAAGCTACAAGTGAATCTTTCCCTGCAAGCCCACCACCATGCACAGACTTTAAGAGATGTTTATAGTTCTTAGTCAAGGGAACTGCCTTCCTTCTGTGCAAATAAAAACTAGAAATCTTTATGCTCTTTTCCACTTTGCAGATTACATAGCTAAGTACAGTTAATGCCTCTACTAAATATGTAATATCATCATAAATATTACCAGGGGAGACGTCTGACCCCCAGGTGAACTTTAACAAACAAGAGTATTCTACAGATGACAGGCGTGTGTCAGGCTGACCTCGGGGATACAGTCATCATGGGTCACCACCCTCACGATGTCATCCAGGGGCAGGAGAGAATTGCACTTGATCTCAGTGTAGACATTCTTCCCTTCCGTACATGCTGCCAGCAGCTCCACGAGGGTGATGTGGTAGGCCAGGGGGCCGCTCTCATCCCTGCGGGCTCTCTCGGAGCCCATCATGTTGAGGAGGATGGGGAACGACGCTCTGTCGTTGTAGAATATCAGCACGTCTTCACCCCCGTTAATCAGCTGAAATGCAGAAAAGAGAAGCTAGACAGCAGATTTCTCACAGCTTGACCTAACCGAAGACACACGGATCTCCATTAGTAAACAGAAACCAACACAAACACCACAAACCAGAGCATCATCAAGGCTGGAGGAGGAAAAGGTCAAAATCAGGTGCCAAGCGACCAGCTACTGATGCTTCTGAAACCAGGCAGGAGAGATGACAGCTGCAGAAGGGACAGACCCAGGCCCTGGGGGTACAGACCTACAATCCCATCACCAGGGAAGGCAAACATCTGAGTTCCTGAGTTTGTTTTTACTAAAGTAATACAGTGAGGGACTGGAGAGATGACTGAGCAGTTAAAAGCACTCCCTGCTCCTGCAGAGGACCAGAGGATCTAACGCCCTCTTCTGGCCTCCTCAGGCAGTGCACTTACATGCATACACCCACAGATAAGGCACACTTAGATACACATTAAAAATAAAGTGAATCATAAGGAAGTATTCATATCAGTAATTAAGTGAGCAACCTTGTACACTGCTTCAAATACTTACAACTTTATAAAAATTTGGCAAACTCCTCATTTAATGGGAAGGCATCAGGAAATAGAACGGAGAGTTGAGATGGCAAAGAAATGAGAAGGGGTGGTGCTTAGGACATAACTGTGTCTCATATGTTGGTGTATGCTTTTAGAGCCTCAAGATGTAGCATATTTTATTTACCATGCTATTATCTATTATCTACTATGATAACAATTTTCTGACCCTGATATGAGATGTTTGGTCAGGTTACAAAAGATATATAAATGTCAATGTCGTTATTATATTTAAATCAATAGGCAAATTGACTGATGGGTTCACTTTGATAGTCCTGCTGCAAAGGAATGTATGTGTCCAAATATGGTTATGTATAATATTACAAATATTTCCTGACACAGAAGCATCCTTTTGATACACGTCACAGGAAGGGCCAATGTGTCTGGGTCACTGTCTGCTTGTGGCTTATTCACAACCCATACGTAAAAGTCCAAGGCCTAAGATTTCTGGGTGGCACAGGAAATTAACAATGGAGATATCTCTCCTTTCTTACCGGAAGGCATATGGCGATGGGAATTTCCCCAGACCCGCGTAATTCCCTGGGGAATGAACTGCCTTGCAGCCGTGGGTGACACTGCTTTGATGCACAGTCCGCCAGCCCACATCTGGTCACCGGCTCTCCAAAGGAGCACCTTTGTGTCCCCAGTGAGCAGCTAGCCCACATCTACCTCTTCCAAAGTGGTTCATTCATTTTCCTTCTTATCTTATTAAAATACCCAGTTCCTGCTGCTCTAATGAAGCCCTGCCAATAATTTTTATATTAACTTGTGTTGTTTTTCAAAGCTATTACAAACAGTGGCAGAAAACACCAATCCTGCAGTTCAGAAAGAGCAGGAACCATCAGAGCTCAATGGCTCTGTTAATGTTACTAAAAATTTTTAAAAAGAAAAATTGTGTTAATTCCAAATAATCTTGTGATCTCATAAGATCCCACCCATTGTAGGAGCTGGAGGGGTGGCTGAATGGTTAAAAGTACTTGTTGCTCTTGCAGAGAACCCAAGTTCAATTCCTACCACCCACATTAAGCAGGTCATAAGTATGTGTTACTCCAGATCCTTGAAATCTAACCCCCTCTACTGGCCTCTAGAGACACCTACATGCACACACACACACACACACACACACACACACACACACAAAATCTTTTAAGCTAAAAAATTACCCGTTATTTAACAGACCCAAATTCATTACAGATCAAACAGAAAAAACTCTGAAGAAAATCATGACATCAGCTGTCCTGTGTTACTTCACTGCACCAGTATAGAACCTACCAGTGCAGTCATAGTAAAACCAGATCACTTCGGAGGTCTTCCCCTGCTCTGAGCTGACAGGGCATATCTGAGCCCAGCTTATGTGAAGCTGGTGAGACACAGACGGAAAACCTACCTCGGTCATGACCATATCCTGGCATTTCTTCACGTATTTGCCGTCTGCTTTCACGATGGTCTGCAGGAACCTCAGGTATTCCACATGGCGGCCATGCGTCTCGATGCAGTGCACGAAGTGCTGGACGACCCTCTCGCTGATCTCGTTGCACAGATGGTAATTGTTCATGAAGATGTGCCGCATAGTTTCCGCCTCGAGGAGCTGAGCAAGGAGGGCATTCTCACGACTGTGATGAGATCACCCTTCTATCCTGCCGAGTTTAGGTTCCCTGACTGCCATGGGCCTCTTGATTTATGTGAAGCCACCATGGACTACCAAGCTCTATTCCATCACTGACCACTGAAGGAAATCTGCCTCACAATGGGGTTCAGCTGGAGCAAGGAAGTCAGCAAGTGCACAACCAGCAACTGCGTTCTTGGGGATAATTTACCCTTATTCCAACATGGCTCTTCCTTAAGATCTGCTCATTCTTTTTAATCATTTTGTAAGCGTATGGTGTAGGCATGTGTGCTGTGTGTAATGTATGTATGGTGAGGGGTACATGTGCCATACATGTACAAGCAGAGACGAGAGCAGGATCGGTCTGCTCCTCTGTCATTCCCCATCTTATTCCCTTGAGGCGGAGTCTCTCACTGAACCTAAACCTGATCCTTGGTATGCCGACTGGCCAGCAGGCTCCTATGGTCCTGTCTCTGCTGCTCACCACTGATATCACAAGCACACAGGGCCCATACCTGGCTTAGGTGGGCACTGGGGATCTGAACCGAGGTCCTCACACTTCTACAGTGAACGCTCTGCCTACACTCTTTGAACAGACCACAGTTACTGCAACCTTTGAATATTCAGTATTTAGCTCTTGTGTGTTTGTTTTGGGTTTGGGTCTTGTGGTTCTGGGTCCTGAACATGCTAGGCAAGCTGTCTCCTGCTGAGCTGTACCAGCTCCCATGTTTAACTTCACCAAGGTGACATCAAATTAGTTCCCTGTTCTAAAACCCTTACTCTAACATCAAATTGTACGTTATAAATGAAACTGTCATTGGCATATAAACCTTTTCTGAATTTTCAAATAACTTTAAGAGTTTCTTCAACGGAAACACTCAGTTTTATGGAGTGAATCTCGACAAGGGGAAAATGATACACAAAGGTCAATAAAATTCTTTTCACAGTGCAGTCAAACCAGTGCACACACTGCCGTAAACGTGAGGGGTCAGACCAGTGCACACACTGCCGTAAACGTGAGGGGTCAGACCGGTGCACACACTGCTGTAAACGTGAGGGGTCAGACCGGTGCACACACTGCCATAAACATGAGGGGTCAGAACTGGTACACACAATGCTGTAAACGTGAGGGGTCAGACCAGTGCACACACTGCTGTAAATGTGAGGGGTCAGAATTGGTACACACAGTGCTGTAAACATGAGGGGTCAGACCGGTGCACACACTGCTGTAAACGTGAGGGGTCAGACCAGTGCACACACTGCCATAAACATGAGGGGTCAGAACTGGTACACACACTGCTGTAAACGTGAGGAGTCAGACCGGTGCACACACTGCTGTAAACGTGAGGGGTCAGAACTGGTACACACACTGCTGTAAACGTGAGGGGTCAGACCGGTACACACACTGCCGTAAATGTGAGGGGTCAGACCGGTGCACACACTGCCATAAATGTGAGGGGTCAGACTGGTGCACTCACTGCTGTAAACGTGAGGGGTCAGACAGGTGCACACACTGCCGTAAATGTGAGGGGTCAGATTGGTACACACACTGCTGTAAACGTGAGGGGTCAGACTGGTACACACACTGCTGTAAACATGAGGGGTCACCACAATACTTACTCCAGGAGTCAGGAACAAACTGAGATGTTTGTGAAGGAGAACTTGATTCTGTGGATTCCCCCGGCAGAAGTTCTGCAGGAAGGTGTGGGCTAAATCCATCACCTCGTTCATCTTTTCATCATTCTGTAGGTGAAAGGGCAGCGCATGGCACCGAGAAACAGGAAGGATTTACACAAAGCCGCATCCCTCCACCATGGATGCTCTCCTTTCTCTACATTCACTGTGTCTCTATACCCCTTCCATCTACCCCGTTCCTTCGTTTCCATGTTCTAGACCTTTCTCTCCCTACTCTTATCCTTCCTGTCTGTCCACTCCATTCTTCCCACACTCCCCTTGTTACGCTGCCCATATTTCTCCCAGACTTTCTGATTACCCTCCAGTGCCTCCGCTAACAAAAATGTGGATTAAAAGCCAGATGAAGGATGGGGAAGTTTCAATGGAGCCTCTGCACAGAACAGTTATTTCCTACAAAGGGAGAGGGAGCTTCTGACAGTAAAGAACCCGGCAGACACATCACATCACTAGCTCTGGAACAAATTGGAACCACATGTGCCCGCGAGGAAGCTCTACACAGAAATTAGAACCCTTCCATGTTCCCACCAAAGATAGGAAACTGAACCTGAGAGCATAGGAGGAAAGGGGGGAACTCGCTTCAAAATCACCGACAACCTTCAAGAGAGCTCGGGGCTGAGAGACAAGCAGACAACACAAGCAACCCCAGAATCTGCATGCTTCGACCACAGACAATTCTGTCAGCAGGACACGGAGGGAACATTGTGTGTGGGATTCGGTGGCAGTGTGTCATGCTTCCTCCTAATTTGCAAAGCAGGAGTGGGGTTGCATAAAAGCGCACCCTTATGCATAGGAAACACAGAAAAGAAATCAAGGATGCTGGGCAATGGGGGGGGTAGTGGGGATTTTTAAACAATTAACAGGAGAAAAGTTCTTTATGTCTTGGTGATCCATTTTAAGTAATGCAGAATGGAAGGAAGGCAGGAAAGGGGCAAACCTTCTCGTAGGGGATCTGCAGAAGGTCCAGCACCACCGAGTGAGCCCCCATGTTCTTCAGCAGCCGCTGGTGTTGGTTACGACACTTCTTGCTCTGCACACAGAGCTTACTCAGCCTAATCAAGATCTTTAAAGAGATGAAGCAGCACATTAAACACAGCAAAGGAACATACACAGGAGCAAAATCCATCTGCGTTTGAACGGGCAGAGAAAGCACGCCCGTCTGCTGACCTCCTTGACGATCCGGTAGTTGTTGCCCTTATTGCTATCAATTTGTGGGGTCTTCGTGCCATCCTGCACCGGACTCAAGAGGTTGGACTCCTAAAAGAAATAAAAATGTAATACACACACACACACACACACACACATACATATATATATAAATATAATATAAACAGCAGCTATCTGACCTAGATGTTGTTTGTGCTTATTTTGTTGCATCTAAATTTTCTCGGCTTGAATGAGCCATGTATACCACTCTAATGTCATAAAAACCAAGTTACAAGTAGAAAAGTAACATTGCTGAGCACTAACAAGTGAAACCCAAAATACAAGTCTGCTGTACATGTTGCTAGTGTCTAAGTGTGTGTGTGCTGCAGACATCATAGGTTTATATGAGGCGAAACAGTCAAAATCAAGGGCACACGAGCCATAATTCCATCATCAAAGATAAGCTGTAATGAACAAAGCTTTGATGAGCAAAGGGCAAGAGGATCACATCGAGATCGAGATACATCTCAGGGAAGAAAAGGCCAACTTGACCCTAGGATGCTCTGCCAGGTTACCGTGACATCCTTAAGAGTCAAACTTGGAACAGATCAAGTGTGTGCAGGAAAATGAAGACAGAAAAATATAAATTAAATTAAAAATAACGTATCAAATTACTGTATTCACAAGACCTATGGGAGAATTCTGAGACACCAAAAATAAGTAATTATGATAACCATTCTCTGATACATTACTTTAAGAAAGAAATCCAGGGCATGTACACATGTCAAATATCACCTACTGGAATCACCACATAAAAAGTGCCTATTAGCAATGCTTGTACATAGAATACTCATGAGACTCACTACATGCCTACACTAGCCTACAGTGCATACCTCTAAGAGAAATAAAAGATCCCTTCTTCTGGCCAGAAAAGGTCAGCCGTCTAAGAAAACATGAAATCAGAGAAGTCAGCTGAATAGGTCTTGCTGTTCAGGGAGGGAGTAAGAGCAGCCACAGTCAGATAGCGTGACTCGAGGAGCCCAAGTTTAAGGCCAGGTCTTCAAAGACGAGCACTGTCCAGCTGAGGATGAGGGGAGTGTGGCTGGACAGCAGGCAGGGAGAGGTTTCCAGAGAAGTCAGAGGTACAGCAGTGATTGTGGTGAGCATTGATCTACAGAACACACAGAACTGCACTTGGGATCAATGTCAAGTTCAAGTGGGGTAAACTTCCCGGATGCTGGTAGCATCAGGCTCCCTTATACAGTGGGGACTGCAATGCAGCTCAGGAAAAAGTAACAGAGATCCATGAGGCCAATTAATTTCGCTTCGCTTGTCCTAAGCTGTCCTTCTTACGGTGCTCCAGGATCAGTCTAAGAAATTAGAGCAAATGTATCCCGTTCATCAAACGAAGCAGATGGAAGGCTCTGGGCCACAGAAGGGTACTGTCTGTCAGAAGCCAGCGCCACTCGTCAGCTTGACATTCCTGCTTTGCTCCTTTCCTGGCAAACACTGTGTGCAAACTCCTGGTCTGAATCGCCTCTGCCACTTGCTAAGCATGAGAACCCCAGAAAACACCATTCCCCCTAGTATCACCGGCCCAGAATGCCTCTCCTGCATCCCCTACCCCCAGAACTGACTTTCTGGGTCAAGGGCTTCAGAAATCCCATCTCCCTGCCCTCTCTCCCTACTTCATGTCCATTTGCTTCATAAGCAGGTTCAACCCTCTACGACCTCTCAACAGGCAGGTTGAGGTCACCAAGGTCATTCAGGGTTAGCGCTCATGCGGCAGACTTGAGCCCCAGACACTTTTCCCACGGAGGAGCAGCCAGGCCCCACCACAGGAACACCACCAGGTACTCCTAATCACTCGGACCCTTCTGCATTCGACTGTAGTGTGCTCCCATGCTCGGTAAACCTGGCTCCCCGTGCTTCACCGTGACACGCTGCTCCTCACTGTTGACCTCGCTAACCTCGCTGTTGACCTCACTAACCTGGCTCTCCAGGCTCTGTATGCCCCTTTGACTTAAAACAACTGGGGTCACAAACGAGAGGAAAGAGTGACACTCAGAGTCTTCAGATTTTAGAAAGGTGGATTGGGGCTGCATTGCCAGCTGTCACCCTGACTCCAGGAGGGGCCTGAGGGCGGCACTGCCTCCACTCCAGGTTAAGAGAGGGGACACACGTGAGACACTGTGGGCCACACAAGAGTCCAAGAAGAGACCAGCAGAGAACCCTGACTTCTCAGGTAGGTCAGTGCGGAGGGCAGGAAGAGCAGGTGACAGCTCCATAGGATTCTCAGCTGAAGAATCCAGCTGGAGTTTCCAGTTCCTACCAGAAAGGATTCATGGGGGAGAAGCAAACATTGCAAATTTGAGAATTGTAATTAAGTTTCTTTTTTCTAAGATGGGCATCCTATAATTTCAGCCTAATAGAAATGGGAATCTAGAGCAATCAGGAGATTGAGGAAAGCCTGGGCTACCTGGAACACCAACAAAAAAGAAGGAGGAGGAGGAGGAAGAGGAGAAGGAGAAGGAGGAAGGAGGAAGGAAGAAGGAGGAGAAGGAGGGGGAGGAGGAGGGGGGTAGGAGGAGGAGGAAGAAGAAGAAGAAGAAGAAGAAGAAGAAGAAGAAGAAGA
>LOEQ01016045.1:37029-50533 GCA_001685075.1 Bramus lutescens | reverse complement strand
AGGCTATTGAAACAAAGGAACTCCCGCCTGGTTGAACTCACCCCTGGTCCCAGCTCCCAAACAGGCTGAGCTGGGGTATCTATGGCCCCGAAGAATGGAAGGGAGGAGGTGCCTGAATGCAAGCTGTAATGGGGTAGGAAGCTAGGGGCAGTAGCTGTGGTTAGGAGCCCCTGTAGGATGAGCAGGAAGTTTAGGAGCTTAGCTGATGTCTGTGCTCCTTTTCCATGGCTCAGGAATTCACACACTCCTCCGATGGATGTTCTGGTACAGGATCAGGGCACCTTCATATTTTTATTTTTAAAGAAACAACTCCTATGTTCTCCTTATGGTATGCTCATTTCTAAACCTGTAGTCATAGGTTAAATAGAGCTGGATATAGAAAATTCTATGCTGGGAAAGCTGTAGATGACATGTTATTCTTCTTGGGTATTCTGTTTTGCAGGTTTATTGGGAAACATGAGCTGAGCCTCACTGTGTGAGGTTGAAGAAACCTCTTATTCAAACTAGCAAATGATACTTGAAAAAGTAAGAGATAAAAGACTCATTCCTATGGGATTCTTATGTATTGAATAAAATTTTCCAGAAGAAATAATTTAGATTTAAAAAATGTATACTGACTGATAAACTTTGAGCATTATCTGTAATATATCAGAGACCAATGATTAGAGCAATTTGACAAATTGCTGCACACAGAAATTTGATAAATATTTGTTTTAGTCACCAAAGATTAATGTCAAAAAGCTATTGTAATCTAAACATTATTATTATCAGTACCAGATACATACTCCATACTTTAATAATCTAAAAAAATTGGGGGGTTATAATATAATTCATCATTTCCCCTTCCATTTCCTCTTTCCAAACCTTTCCAGGTATTACTTTGCTCTATTTCAAATCTATAGCATCTTTTTCGTTAATTGTTGTTTCTTTTGAGATCTTAAGGTCTTTGTTTAGAAAAGTGCTGGTTATAGATTTATAATAATGAGGAGTGACATATATGTTATACATCTTAGTAGTTTAATATTTATATTATTTTATATTATATCATATCATAGTAATTTTACATGTATATTGATTTACAAATTTTGAATTATCATTTAAGAAACATATTTACTTATACAAATATACTATATGGCTGAAAACACATGTAAAATGATGGAGGAACTGACTCTGTAGCTGAGGATGCCAGTTAAACTTAGACTTACAATTATTTCTCCCAAGGAAGAATCCGTGTAAATGAAGTTATGCTGGACATCCCAAGTCAACTCATCTTCTTTTTAAGTGTAAGCGAATAATTTTAGAGATCAGAAAAAATTGGACCTTTTCATATCATTTTTTGAAAAACACACATGAGACATAATATAATGTGCTTAATTCACTAAATTTGGTAACAGTCGTTCTACAGATATAAGAAATGAGTTCAAAATCATACCCATATCATTGTTAAGGGGAAACAAAGAGTCAAGGGGAGATCTTACTGAGGCCATAGAAGGTTAAAGGAGTGAGACATAGGAGCAACATGTGAATGATGCTGTACACCTTGCACAACAGAAGAGGAGATTATAGCAGGTAAAGAGAAGCTTAAGTAACAAAATTATTTGGAGACAATATTTTCAAAGATGGAAGTCAGAAATATGCATTCAATTGAACTATATTTTTATAGAATAGAATTATTAAGGAATTTATGAAAACCTAACTATATTAGTAATACCAATAATTAATATTTATCGAGGATATCTGGAAGTCAATAACTTTTGTTAATATTCTTTTTTGATATCACTCTGTTCCTTAATCTGTCCATGTGTTCATTGACATTCTCTTTCAATGCCTCCTAAATACTAAGATTATAACTATCATCCTCAACTCAATAGATTACCTTATTTATTCTTCATACTAAGCCAATAAATGGATTATATTTTTAGCATTATTCCAACTTTAGGAACTAAAAAAATAAATAACAGCAAAGATAGAACATATTCTCAAGATTTCAGAGTCTAACCTTTTAGACCCCTGAGTCTCTTCAAATAAAAAACTTCTACTTCCTTTGCCGCAGAAGAGGCCAGCTAGCATTGTGAGTTGTTCTCTCTTTTTTTTTCATTTTATTATCTTTACTATTTCTACAGCTACAGATATTGTCACCTTGCTAACAAATAATTTTCAAAGCCATATGAATGCTCTCAAGAATCAGATGGGTATGGTAACAGCTGAAATAATGTAAGCAGCTGATAGCCAGTATATGCACACTATGG
The DNA here is from genome assembly GCA_001685075.1 of Bramus lutescens. Taxonomy (NCBI): domain Eukaryota; kingdom Metazoa; phylum Chordata; class Mammalia; order Rodentia; family Cricetidae; genus Bramus; species Bramus lutescens. The sequence continues at coordinate 48,284 of LOEQ01016045.1, read as the reverse complement.
GGAAGCTGAAGAAACCTATTATATATTTTTTCAAGATTTATTTATTTATTATGGATACAGTATTCTCAGTACTCTGACTGCAGGCCAGAAGAAGGCACCAGATCTCATTACAGATGGTTGTGAGCCACCATATACTTGCTAGAAATTGAACTCAGGATCTTTGGAAGAGCAGGCGGTGTTCTTAACCACTGAGCCATCTCTCCAGCCCTATATATTATTTTCATTTTAGACCTGGAAAAATTATTCACTATAAGCTTCTAACATTGTCCCATTCTCAGTGTTTCCCCAACGCTCTGTGACATGCCACACAAAAGAATTAAAGACTACCTCACTGTCACCATGGCCTGCTGTTTGGAATCTGTGACTTTGCTGCATTGATGCTTTCAATCTGCAGCAAATACATATCTGCAAGTTGGTATTAAGGATGCTTGCACTTACTATGTATTTCTACTATGCTGTAGTTGAAGTTTGCTGTCTATGTTTAGAAATCTAGTGTATAATTCAAATTTCCTATTTTCCTGGAAAAAAAAGCCTATAATGGGAAATGGCTTACAAATGGAGCAATTGCCTGGTGAAGGAGTTTGAAATTAGGAATCCATGAAATTTGTTGTGGAGCATGCTTCCTTTGAAGGATCACTGCTGGAGTTCTCAGTCATGTTTGTTTTCCTGTGGAAATGTGAGCTGCTAGCTCTAAACATATTTTGAAAATTCAAGTATCTCTAATAGCAACATATTTATTTTTATTTTGTAACAGAAACAGCAAGAGCACTTGGGTTTGTTGGCCAAATATTTTCTGATTTTAATTTATTCTTAGATACAATGAATTTTAAATTTTCTTTTTATCATGACCCATGTTAGGATATATGGCTGGACTTGGAAATTTAGCATTCAGGAGAATGAGACAAGAGGATTGCCATGAGTTCAAGGCCAACTTTGTTTATAACAGGTGGAACTGCTTTGCAGAAAAATAAAAACAGTAATTAAAGGTAGTGTGTGTGTATGTGTGTGTGTTTGTATGTGAGGGAAACTGGGGGCAATAATTTCTTTACTGATTTGTTATTGTCAATGTTATTCCTTATCCAATAAAACATGCTCTTGCTGATAGACATATACAACAGCAAGCACTANTATTAGAGAAATAAATATATTTAAAATAATATATTAAAGGAATGGGTATTTATTTAAAAGTTTTATTCAGTGACTTATTGCTATGGTCTGGGTAATTCAAAAATGGTTGTCTCACTGGAGAGGCTGAGAAGTAGGTCATTGGTCAGACCATTTGTTTGGATATCTCGCCAGTCCTGATGTGGTACTGAAGTCCTGGAAGATTCCAGGAGAGTCAATTCTATGTAATCCAAATTGAAATTCTGAAAGTGAGTCCTACCATCAGTAAAGAGATGTAGCAGTGATAGCAGCAGGGTAGATGAACTTTCCAGTGAGCCAGAGGTTAAGTTGGCAAAAGATTCTTCTTCCAACATTTACCTGAGCTGTCACCAGAATGTGCTAAGCACTTCACACTTCAAATAATTCAGTAAAAACTTTCCTTTACAGGTATACTCAGTGCTTACATTTTAGTGTACTTCTGATCCCATCAAATTGACAACTAAGATGAAGCATTACAGATTGTATATCCATTTCTTACTTATTAGATATTTTAGTTGTTTTAATTTTGATACTCAAATGTTTATATCATCATAAACAATACTTCATTGAATATTATTTAATGTGTACCATTGACTATTTGTCTGAATTTCAACTTCACGATGTTGTCTTCCAAGATAAACAACTAAGTATGATTATTTTACTGCATATTATCATAATTTCTACTTCAGAGATTATATCAATTTATATTCCTACAAACAGCCTATGAGAATAATTTGATTTTGTGTCATTGAAAAAAATCACTAAGAAAAATAGAAATCTGGTATATCTTACTTTTATGTTTGCCTATTTTAAAAAATTATTAAATTATATCTGTGGTGGTTTGAAAGAAAATCACCCTCAAAGATAGTAGCACTATTAGGAATTGTGGCTTTGTTGGAGGAAGTGTGTCACTGTTGGGATTGGCTTTGAGGTCTCTTATGATCAAGCTTCCCTCAGTGTGAACATCAGTTTCAGTTGACTTCCTGCAGCCTGTAAGATGTTGCACTCCTACCTTCAACACTACATCTGCTTGTACGCCGCCATGATTCCCTACGATGATAATAATGGACTGAACCTCTGAAACTTTGAGCCACCCCAATAAATGTTTTTTTATAAGAGTTGCCATGGTATCTTTTCACAGTAATGAAAACCCATATTAAGAAAATATCTGTAGCCACATATTTTCTAAAATTAAAAAATTGGTTACCACTGTAATAGAATTGATTTATAATTGTATTTGCATAAACATTTTGTAATTGTTACTACAGTCTTTCAGGACTTCCAATGTATAACAAAACAATTTAGTGCTATAAAACTAAAATACTGTTGTTATGATATTTCATTATCATATTTTTATCATGGTTTATTTACTTTGTTTCTGAGGCAGTATTTTACTCATGGAACTTATTATATGATATAGGTTGGCTTCAAACTCATGGCAATCCTTTCATTTCTGCCCTCTAATATTATAGATAGGAGATACCATACCCAGCTCTGTAGCATTATATTATGATGTATCAGGTTATTTCTTACAATTGTTTATAATCATTATATCAGCATTTCATTATAAGCTTACATGTTGTAGATTATTTCTATAGACCTACATTTGATTTGGACTTTCATTCAAGAAGGACTTTTTTACAAAGTATATGAGCTGTGACATCTTCAGAAATTTGTGAAAATTAATTTGTTTAGGGATAATTTTCTTTTAAACCTTGTATTTTTGTATCACTGGAATTTTAAAAATAAATTTAGAAGCTTATAGTTAAGAAGGCCACGTTAAGATACTTATCTATGACTTCAGCTTAAAGGGCTACAAAATGGAAGAAGTTGTTCAACACATTTACTTTTATGTGTTCTTATTTTTCAGAATTATAGAATGATGTCCAGTCAAATATTTTATCTGTATTTTACTTGTATATGTCATTATGATAGGAATTTACCCCCTCTTAAGATACTAATACACTTTGTCTCCTAGTCCTTTTACTCTATGAAATGTATCTCCTTTCCAAGCTTTTTAGATGATACATCTTGCTCTATTTTTATAGAGATTTTAATAGGAAGATGCAATGACCACTCATTTATTTGTAATTTAGTGCCTCATACAGTTTAAACATTTTCCAGCATCATTATAGGTCTTACTGTGGGTTTGCAACATATGTTGATATCTATGACCATATGTGTTACAATGTATATTTTTCATATATAATCTGAAATAATAGAATTGGCTAATACATTCTATCACAGCATCAATTCTAAATTACATTATTTTAAAAACTGATAGGAATCAGTTTTAAATACTTAATAATTTTGTGTAATTTTTCTTAATTGAATTATAACAATGTGCAATTCATTAGATTTTTTAATATCATCGTTTATTTCTGTGACAGACCTGATCATATTTTGGGGAGGATTATGAAAGGATTTTGGAAAGGACTATGGAAGGATTGGGCTAGAAAAAACTATCATTCCAAATTTAGAGAGCTTGTGTGGGAGCTTGGAAGATAAGCAATAAAGATCATGGAGGTTTCTTTGATGTTTCAGAGAAAAGTAAAGATTCTAAAGGGATTGTCTGAGTGATGTTGTTGCATGTAGACCACAGGGGAACCCAGAATCTTGCATTTTATTCCAATCTTTGTGGCATTTGAGACATGTTTAACCTTCCATCCTCTTTCTTCTACCCCACTTATGACCCTTTAGGGATTCATTTGTGCCTTCCTGCATGATTGTACATTTTTGCCATTTAAGGCCTTTGTTCAGCTTGAGCCATGTTGTTTTGGGTGTGTGCGCGTGTGTGTGTTTCCAAAAAAATCTGTTACTCTGGTCACAATTAACCACAATTAACAACAAGACACCTGCATCACTGAAGTAAAATATTTGTTTTATGGGAAAATTGATGCTGGTTAGCTGGAGTTGAGAAATTAGCAGTGATTAAGAAAAACTGTGGCATCACTGAGGTTCATAAATCTTGGAGCATTTCCTCATGTTCACCACACAGAACCTGTTGTAGGCAGGACCCAGAGGCTGACTATCATTATAGTAGCTAACCTTCAGTGGTACTGGTTTTGCAGATATGGGAGGGATCATAGAAACAACTGAGGCTTGGTACTTTGAAAGTCCAGAAAAAAAGCCATTGATAAAAGTGAAACCCTAACTAAGACAAGTATTATTAAATAAGAAAGCAAATAGATCATAATTGTTTGATAGGTTTGTAGTATCTATATTATTTTAAACTAAGTGTTCTTTCCTCCCAGAGACTCTAATAGATATAGAGACTGAATATATCATTAATTGTGATAAAGTGGGTAATTTTCCTGGGCTAAACGAAATAACAAATTAAGTTCGAAGGAAAGTAAGCTCTTTCTGTCAGTGAAATATGGGCCAACTTACATGAACTTTGCAGTCTGGTTTTTAAGCATTAGGAAAATTTCTACAAATTTTGAGATCTGCAGAAAACAACTTTAAATCATAGTGATTAAGCATTTTCAGTCAGCCATAAATGGGAAATCTCTGTTACACACACACCCCTTCCACAGCTCAGGGTTAAAAGGGTGTAAAAGCCAGAAATGATTGATGACCAAAAAGAAACAGTATTTTTAGGATACAACACGGCAGGTACATGGCTATAATAACCTGCACAGGATCTGTTCAAGCTCAAAAAAGACAAAATCTCAGTATGGATAGGGCAGTGGGCATGAAGCTCCATTCTTACCTGAGGAGACATTGGCAATTAATAGCTTCTGGGAGTGACTGAGTCACTTTCCTTCCCTCCCTCCCTACCTCCCTTCCTTCCTCCCTCTCTCCCTTCATTCCGTTCTTTCAACTTTTATTCTCTCATGCATTATATCCCAAATTCATTTTCCCCTCTGTATATTCCCTCCAGTTCCTTACTCCACCTCCCGTTTCCCCCAGATTTGCTCCTCTCTATTTCCCTTCAGAAATGAGCAGGCTTCCCAGGGATATCCACGAATCATTGCCAAATTTATAACCTTCATAGACTGAACACACTGCATTACAGGCCACATATCTATAGTAATAGGAGCTATTGGCTGGCCTCCTTTTCTTCCCGCCTGGCTCCCGCACAGCTAGCTTTACAACCAAAATAACAACACACAAATTGTATTCATTTAAACTCTGCTTGTCCCATTAGTTGTAGCCTCTTATTGGATAATTCTCACATCTTGGTTAACCCATTTCTAAAAATCTATGTAGCACTACGAGGTGGTGGCTTCCCGGGAAGATTCTAACCTACGTCCATCTTGGGCCAGAGCTTCATGGTCTGCCTGNTATTAACCAATGAAAGTAACACATAGACAGATGACCCTCCTACACCACATATCTGAGAATATATGGGCAATGAAAATTGGACTTGGTATGTTTAAAAACAAAGAAGATACCAAGTTTGGTGGGTATGGAAGGGGGCTATGTGAATAGGAGAAAAAGACATTGGATGAAAATCTCAAAGAAGTAATTACAACAAAGGAAAAATCCTAAGAAATTAATGTAAAACTCTCATATTGCATCTAGTCATCTCAGAATAATGTCTCAGTAAAAGGATATTGAAGGACATCAAAATGGATTTTGTAGCCCATACAGAAAGTCGAGTAGAAAAGAGAAATTTGTAAAACTGCCTGAATTTGTCAGACCAGAGGTAGCTTAAGCTCAAAATAAGAATCAAAGAATATTATAGAAACAACCAAAAAATCTGAACATTGTGGCCTCAAAGCCTCAAAAAACATGCAGGAACTATAATCAAAACAACTCAATATGGAAAGAGAGTAGGCTGCAACCTTTGGTACCCTATACAATTTTTATATATTTGAAGGAATCCTCTGTACTTTATAAGAACACTGTAGGTGTTTTCTCAGAAGTCATGAACAATACAAACTTAGGAGTAGAAGATATCCAATCCATCAAAATGCAAAGTTACTGGTCACAAAAGACCTAAGTCATTGAGACTACAGATTTCAGGCAAATAGACTTATACCTACTAGTCAAGGCTTTTGATGACAATATTCTAAAAAAAAAACCTCAGTAACAGAAGAGAAAAACTTTACAAAACTGATTCTTGGTAGTTCCTCAAAATATAAACCAAATGGTCACATGGAAAATAATTTGTTTTGTGTCTTCATGATATTTTCTTTTATTGTATTTTTACTTTTAAGTTTTAAGTTTTGTGTAATGTGTTTTGGTCATATTCACCACTGTCCATTTCTAACTTGTCTCAGCTCCAGATCTTCTTACCTACCCATCCAACATTGGATCCTTTAAAAAACCCTTCAAGATGAATTTGTGCTGTCCAAATCTTCTTGGATATGTGATCTTCCACTTGACCAGGGTTAACTTATCAGAATATATACTCTTATAGAAGTGTGTCTTTCCTTCCCCCAGCAGTTTAAAAGTGACATTTTGTTCAATGGAAGAAGATTAGAGGGAAATCTTGCCCAAATTTCTGCTCGACGCTAGAATTTGGTCTAACTTAGGCTTGAAATTTTTGTTTGTCACTGTCTCCAGTTCATATGTGTAGCTTTAAGTCTATGTCAAGATGTTTCTTTTACTCATCCATTGCCTTTAAAACATACTCTTTTAGTACCATCTCTTGCAATGATCTGTGTGTGTGTGTGTGTATGTGTGTGTGTGTTTTCTTTAGGGTTGAGCAGTTTAATACTGTGTCCATTGAGCAGCATAATATTAATAGGTCCTCCTATTAATCTAAGATCTATATTCTGTGTAGTCATAGGTTCTTTGTTTAGTGATGATAGAAACAGAGGTTATATCTTGTGTAATAAGACTTAAATCTAATGAGAATGTGATTGGTTATTTCCATGTCATTCATTCCACCATTGCATTTGTGTATTTCTAAAAAAGTCATTATTGGAGTTCACAGAATTCACAGCTGGATGTGATTTATAATTACTTTTCTGGGAAGTGTGTAGTTACTGATAGCATTGTGAAATTGAGCCAGTAAGGATAAAGCTCCCTGGTCTGTACCAGCCTGATTTCATTATGCTTGATGACTCAAGTATATAGTGTTTTCAGCAATAGTATCTTACCATCAAATCCATAGGGTCACCAAGAATAACTCTATAACCTGCAATGTTTGTGTGTGGGGTATGAGACCTCATTGGCTAACACCAGTAAAAGTAACCAATTCCTGACACTGAGCTTTTTATTCATCCTGTGTTGTCTAATGGGGTCATTGTTCTATTATTGATTAATTCCATTTTAATTCTTTTTATGTACATGTTTATGGTAAATCAAAATGTTATTCATGTGTAGAGATTTTCCAGTTAGCACTTATGTGTTTTACTCAAATATGCGTAAATAGTAGTAGTTGATATAAGTTGAACAAAACCAGCTAGTATATTAAAAGTATACAGAAGACAATAGAGTTTATAAAAATCATTTCTATCATCTTTCTTCATTCAATAAATTTTCATTAAAGGTTACTAAATAAACATGGACCCAGATAGTCAATTTGATGTTATATGTAACCCTAGATCAGTTGACAATGGTATTCTAACCAGAGGATAATATTGTCCTTGGGTAGAATCAGAGCAAACAGTGACATGGATTGTCTTTGAACAAATGATAAAAAATAATGTGGTATGCCCCTCTGTATGCTGTGATTATGTTTGCCAAAATGGGTGGAACATTCCTTCAAATTTCCTGCTTCACTGAGAAAACTGCCAGATATTCTATGCCTATAGGCTAAAGATTGATGCCCCAATGGTAGAAGAACTTTGGGTGACTGTCCAGGCTGCCAGATACCTTTGTCATTTCTAGAATTTTGGATGTTGCTTACAATGTTCTTGTTTGTTTAGTTAATATGATATACTTTGGGGTTATTGGATGTAGTTGAAAACTAGATAGTTATAATTTTCCTTAGTTATGATAAGCAATAAATTAGATATGAAACTCTAGACTCACAAAGGTAAAATAAATGATAGAGTATTTTCATTAATTTTGTCAAATACAAATAGACTATATATTGAAACTGTAATTCCTCCTTGATAACCATTTTGTTACATGTAATTTTACTGCATTAAAATCAAAACTTTCCTTTTTAAATAGACAGAAAAAGATGGATGATGTGGGATGCCCCTCTGTATGCTGCAAATATGTTTTATTACCATTGGTTAATAAAGAATCTGCCCTGGCCTATGGCAGAATAGAATATAGCTAGGTGAAAAATCCAAACAGAGGGACAGAAAGAAAGAAACTAGAGTCGGGGGATGGCAGCAACCACCAAGAAAGCAGGACATGTAGAAAATGAGATACCATCACCACCACGTGACAGTATATAGATGAATAGAAATGGGTTAATTTATATGTAGATAGTTTGTAATTAAGCCTCAGAGTGCTTATTCAAGAACTGGCAGGCAGGGAGAAACCTCCAGTTACATAAAAACTCTGTAGGTGTGTTTATGTGTGTGAATATTTAAGTGTGTGTGTGTGTGTGTGTGTGTGTATTTGTGTGGTTATAGGAAGATTGGGGAAAAGAGGGACCATGATAAAATTTACAATGTACGAAATTCTCAAAAAACAAAACAAAACACTTGACCAACAACATTCAGTATTGACCTGTATTCTGTGTATGCAAACTCACAAATAATCTTTTCAATGAATTGCAGGTATTGTTATAAAGTAAACACGAAAGAACAAAATGCAGTGAAAAACCAGATCAATGAATTGCAGGTATTGTTATCAAGTAAACACGAAAGAACAAAATGCAGTGAAAAACCAGATGATTCAAAATTATTCTTTAAATATACAAAGTTTTATAGCAGAAACAAAAAAATTTCATGGGAGATTTAGAAGTTAAATTGAAGCATCAATATAGAAAAATACATGCCAGAACATAATAATTGGTCAAAATAATAAAAATGATGACTATTCAAAGATTATTTGAATAATTACTATTTTGCTCTATCAATTTATATTGGATGTGAACAAGCTGGGTACAAGTGTTAAAGTGCTCACATTTTTCTGCCAAATACCATGCTATAATATTATGGAGGTTGTGATATTTATACAAATTAAAACAATCTTAGTAAAGGGATATGGAGAAAATTAAAAAAGAAATTCCTGCAAAGGACAGAAAGAAAATATCATAATTATGCAACAGACTTAGTGAGCTACCACTCTGAATTGGAACATGAGTAATAAAGTGTTCTTAAATAACTTCCTACAATAAAAGTAATTAAATTTATGGACTACTGAACTAACTTAAAGAATTGAGATGAAATTTAAATCTCTGGTGAGGAGTTTGGGATAAGTGAAAAAATACGTACAAATAATCATAAAAAATAAATGCGAGAATTCACTCTAGGGATGACAAGTGCTATTACACATGAAAGGAAATGTAATATTCTTTTGTAATATAGTTGTTTTTCTTAGCATAAACAAAGAACATTGATTTTTCTAAGAAATATAAAGAGATATTGAGAAATATGACAATGCAGGTAAATATGTATGTGTGTACCAGCATATATATGCATCTGTGTGCATATGACTGTGGATATAAAATACATAAACCTCTGCTTTCCATAATAGAAGTTTAATGTCTAATTTTAAAAAAATAAAAATTTTAATGTATCAATATGAATTTAAGGTTTGGAAGCAGAAAAATATGTACAAAAGAAAGAACAGACTTATTAGGAAGTTGTTACCTCTGGAAGCAGAAATACAGGAAACAGATGGAGATGGAGGTGATTTTTCTTTATGTATGTATGTATATATGTATGTATGTATATATGTATGCATGTATGTATGTTTTTTTAAGACTGGTTTTCCCTGTGTAACAGCACTAACTATCCTGGTACTTGCTCTGTAGACCAGACTGGCCTCAAAAACAGAGATCCATCTGCCTCTGCCTCCTGAGTGTTGGGATTAAAGGCCTGCACTACCACTGCATGGCTTGGAGGTGACTTTTCTTGATAATAACTTTGTGTACCGATTTGATTTTTCATATTTGTGAGTTTACAGTCTTTATGAATCTTTCCAATTAATGGGAAATAATATACATATTATTGTGTCACTTTCAACTTTTTATACTGGGTCTACATAGCATACTGCTCTCTTCTGCATTAATTCAGTATTCAACAAAATCTAGCACATACAAGTATTTGGAGTTGGACTAAACACTAAAACTTCAATTTTTATAAAATTAAATCAACACCGAAGCTCTTAAATTGTTCTTCCGTATAACTAGTCATATTGTACATAGAAGGATCTACAGAAATTAAATATAGAAGGTATAGTATATTAGATACTTAAAGAGGTAAAGAACAAAACTTAGCACCTAAAAGTCTTATAAAATTTTAAATGAAATAAGGAACTTAATGTTAAAGTAGAATTTTGATACTATGGTTTTTATGAAAGGACAAATTCATAGGGAATCTCAAAAGAACTTTGTAAGCAGTGTTCTTGTCCTGACTACCTGCTCCCAAATGATCAGCAGCTGACTCTCAAGAAACTGACATGGAGACTTAATATAAATTAAAAATGCTTGGTCAATAGCTCAGGATTGTTACTAACTACCTCGTAAAACCTAAACCTTTCTTATTAATCTGTGTATTGCCCCGAGGCCAGTAGCAAGGCAGGAAGTGTAGGTGGGGCGACCAGGCAAGAAGTAGAGGCAGGGTAATGAGAACAGGAGAATTCTGGGAAGAGGAAAACTCAGTTGGCAGTTGGCACCCAGACAGAGAGGAAGCAAGATGAGAATGCCTCACTGATGAAATGTAAGAAGCCATGTTGCTAACATAGCAAGAATAATAGGTTAATGTAATATGTAAGAATTAGTTAATTAGAAGCCTGATCGAATAGGCCAACCAATTTCTAATTAATGTTGACCTCTGTGTGTTTCTTTGAGACTGAATGGCTGTGGGACTGGGTGAGACAGAAACCTCTGTCAACATAATGGCACCCGCAAGGACAACTGCATCCACATAAAGCCTGAAAGATCTTGGGAAGTAATTCTAGACAAAAAAGACTAGAGGTAAGCATAGCTTACTGATTAACAGCACTTTCTTTTATTTTTTTTTCCTTTTTTATACTTTTTTATTAAAAATTTCCAACTCCTCCCATTTCCCTCCCATCCCCCCAATTCC
>LOEQ01016045.1:14528-24673 GCA_001685075.1 Bramus lutescens | reverse complement strand
GGAACCCTGACTGATCTCTGGATTGGAGAGTGAGGGGGAGGGGAAATGGGGGGGAATGGGAGGGAAATGGGAGGAAGGGAGGAGTTTGAAATTCTTAATAAAAAAATATAAAAAAGTACAATAAGCCTGAGTTAGTTAATAGGCCAATCAGTTTATAACTAGTATAGACCTCTGTGTGATTTTCTTTTAACCTAAATGGCTGTGGGACATGGTGGGAAAACTGAAACCCATCAGGACAGAAAACCTCAGACAACACTACTTGTTTGCTCCACCCAGTCCAAATGTCAGAGGTATGTTTACCAACTTTTCCAGCCATGCTTTCTGACTCAGCTCCAGGGATGCAGTGGGTATATGTCACCATCAAGCTATTAGTAGCACACTGCTCACAAACCTCATTTAAGTGCAGTACCTTCCAAAAAAGCAAGGGTTTATGCAATTATAGAAGACAAAATCTTGAATAACCAATATTTTATTTTTTACAAGATCCCACAGAAATAATATCACACCCATGACAGCTGGAAGTAATTTTAGAGAATGACATCCCTTCTCCCAACAAAGTTTGTTATCAGGGGGGTTAGTTATAAGAAGTATAAGGTTGGGGTTGGAAATAAAGTAGCTTCAGAGATCTCTCTTAGAAAAAAAAGTAAATGGGATGAGATAATAGATTAGTGTGCTTACACTAATAATAATAGAGTATAGTAAGATTCCTTATGAGATATTATTTGTAGAGAATTTACATTGGAATTGGTTCTTATATATTTCTGTTTACAATATTTGTGCACCTATGTAAATTTATTTTGTCATATTGTATGTATGCATGTTTCTACCTTTGCTTAAAATATTTTACATAGTGATGCAATTTTAGGAAATATTTAACATATTGCACTATACATTTCTACCTCTGATCAAGAAACATATATTATTTATATTTTGAGGTCATTGTTCTCATCTTCTGCACATTTGTTTTAAGATTATTTAATTTTTAAACATGAAAACTTAGCATTTAATCTATATAGGTATTAAGAATCATAGGTCAATAGTTATCCATATTTCTCATATTTATACTCAGGCTATTCAGGTTTTTAAGATGCATAGATATTGTTTTCCACATAGAAAGGCAATCATCTAACACTTCAAAGAACTGTAAAAAATGGCATTTAAAAACTTAGAATTTTTTTGATGTGAGACATGATTGCTCCTGGCAGCAGTGATCTATTCCTGAGAGAATTTTGCACACCAAAGACACTCCACTTGGAGCTTGTTTCCTTCTTGGCAAAACTAGACTTTGGGCAAAGAACTGCTCCTGTCAACCACTGACAAAATGCATGGTTTCCAGACTGGACAAGCAGGATACAAGCAAAAAGAACACAAAACCTTGCTAAGACAGGGTAAGATAGTTTTTTTTTAATTTCCTGCCTTTGTAAATGGTCTGTCAGATACTCTAGGCCTTAGTCAAAGATGGATGCCCCAATGTTGCAAATGAGACTTTAGGTGATTGCCCAGGTAGCCAGTTGTCTCTGTCATTTCTTGCACCTTTTGGAAGTTGCTTGATTTTCACTTCCTATTTACTCAAGTAATATTATTTCCCTTCTTAGGTCTTTGATGGGGTTGAAGTCATAGGTGTACTCCTTTCATGATTTAGCCGAGCTATTTTAAAAATAGTACTTGACTCCTTAGGATATGATAACTACTGAAACATTTAGCATATGCTTCTTGTTTGATGTGGTTCATGTTGGTTGTAATTCTTATTTTTGTATGTTTTTGCCTCTTCTTTTCAATACTTGGTATTTGTTCTTATTGTATATAGCTTTGTATTAGACTTAGAAAATTCTTATTTAGACAAAAGAGGAAGGTTTTGTGAGAACTCCTTCAGGCAATAGCCTTTTAGATACTGGTCCACTTTGGGCATGGTCTCATGTACTATAAATATAGACAAAAAGCATGTGTGGGCCTTTTGGCCGCTGGATTTGGTTCCAGTTCCCAGTAGGTGCAGAAGACTGTGGATTGCTACTCTTTCTGTGAGTTTATCTTTAAATAAATAAACCTTTATTATACTCCATTCTGGGCTATTGTGGGACTCTTTTGTATGCCCACAGTCACTCAGTGTACTATGGAAACCTAATACATTAGATACTTCCTAAAATATATATAAATATAAAGTTATTGTGAAAGAAATCTCCAAATAATACAGAAGACAGTGTCTCCCAACTTGCCATCTCTTTCATCAAATAAAGCTTTAGTACTAGGATTGAGTACAGCTAATTGAGTTGTTTGTCAAATGGATCCCATGAGAATCCCTGAGCAACCTAGGCTGTTGCCAATACTATAGATTGCTCTCAACAAACTGATAGCAAGGCGTTTGCTGAAGACAACATCTACATAACTCCTTGGACATGGAGATATTGAATTGATGTCTTCATGGAACCTTTACCCCTGAGTTCTAGCCACTTCAGTATAGGAAGGTGCTCTGCACTCTATTAAAAGAGGAATGTAAACACAAAGTCTTTGATATACAATGATATCTTGCCTGCAAGGTATGCTAAGACAATGGTGGAAAAAGTCTTGTGGGAGTAGCCAAATCTGGTTCAACTGACTCCATGAGATGGAACCCAAACCTGACAGTGCTTGAGTTAATATCTTGAGTATTTACTTCTGTAATTCAATAACAAGAAATCAAATAGCTAGTTTTAAATATGTCCAAAGGATTTGACAAGGCATTTCTCCTAATATTGTACATAAAAGGCCAAGAGAGTTCATATAAAAAAGTCAACATTGCTATAGAATTAAAACCACAATGAGATGTTACCTCATTCCAATCTGGACATTTATGGAAAGTAGGATAAATAAATAGAGAAAGGAAGTAGTGCTAATATTGTGGAGAGCCTGGTACTATTATGTACCATCACTGAAGATGTACAATGGTATAGATAGGAGGGGAAATCATCAAGAGGTTTAAGCACCTGAAATGTTTATCCATGTGTGAAGGGATCAATAATACCTACATACAATAAATATTATTTGGCTTCCAAAAATTCATGTGACAAACTATATTTAAAATGAGACTATTACAATCCTGAAAAAAGCTAAAACACAACAGCTAATGTTGAATAATTCAACCTATAAGAGGTAATTAAAATGAAAGAATTAATTAAAAATAAATTAGTCAAATTCATAGCTATTAGGTTATTCTCACATAATTAGGAATGTGTGTGCACATGTGTGTGTGAGTATAAAGTCATATATATATATATATCAACAATTAATGAAGAAAGAGTTGATAAATTAGAAAGACAGAATGGAGAGATAAATGGAAGGATTCAGAGGGAAGAAAGAAGAGGTAATTCTGTGATTATTTATAATCTCAAAAATAAAAGAAATAATAACAAATTAAATGGTAAATTTCATTTGTGCTTCTTATTGTGATAAATTTCAGTAAGGTATGAAACATTTCTCATCACCCAAAAATGATAATATTTGGATTTTTTTTCATGGGCTTTATAACATGGCAAGAGTTAGAATTTTATGGAGATGTGCTTGAGGCTCCATTCTGTACAGTATGTTTACCTTTAGTGAAGGAAAATATTGTCTTTCGTGATGTCATTGAGTTAAGGAGTTTTACAGCAAAATGTTCATGCTGTGAGTACTTGGTCAATGTTAATGACTTTTGTTTTTCTATTCTAGAAGTTGAATGGGGTAGATGAGCCAAAAGAGAGGAACTTGAATATTGGCTTAGAAAAATGGACAAAGTTTTTTTCTGAGCTTTTGAGGACAGAGTCCTAAGAGGACACAAAGTAAATTTTCTGAGGATTTATCCTATTTAGTCCATAGTCAACAAAGGCAATTTCCGGAGAGAACTAATACTGAGTCATTATCATTTTCACTCCTTCAAAATTGTGTTTGTAGAGCAAAATATTCAAAAAATCACGTATTTGGATCTTTGTATTCTTTTCCTGTCTCATGCATGAAAGGCATGCAATAAATTATTTATTTTATACATGAATGCATGAGTTATTAGTTTCTTTTAAAATGCTGAAGAAGTCTTATTCTAAAAGAACTCTGAATTTGAATTCAGTAGTAATATTAGTCCAGTATGTTTAATGAACCAGCTGTGGAGGTCATTTGAATTTTGGCAAGTCATAACACCCTGAATGAATCAGACATCATCTATAAAACAGGAATATTGTTATTGAAAAAAGCAGCAACAATTTCAATCCAGTGATCAAATTAGAAAAGACATTTTGATACATTTGTAAGCCATATTTCAATATAAAATAATAGGATAGTAGATTTGAGATTCCATTGCATGCCCTGTATGTGCTTTGCGCTACAGATGATGAAAAACAAAGCATGATTGTGTGTCATTCATTCAGAAAGCAGTACAGTCAATCTAATTGTGAAGGGCTACCATTTATTGCCTTTAAATGTGATTACTGAGAGAAAGTTAGATGGATAATTAGATATTAAATAGCGAGTTCTAGTGTTAGGCTTGTCTGACAAGATAAAATAGGTTGATAAATGTCTTTTACAATCTTGGGAAATTTGTTTTGCTTAAACAAGTTGAGTTGAGAATTTTCATAGACTTTTATGAGATAGTAGCTCAGAATGTTGACTAATTGTGCTGATTGACTACAGCAGTTTATAAAACCTAGAAAGTCCAAAACTAGAAGGTAATACCTGGAGAAGTTTAATATACAACCAGGATTCTGACTATATAGTTGTAGAACAGATGCTAGTAACATTTTATAATTTACTTTTGACATGGTGAAGTGCATCATTTAGGCCACACCCTGTTTCATTCTAGTTTACCTGCAAGGCAGTGTTTCATCAATTACAGTTTTCACATTTTTAAAAAAGTTAGAAGAGCCACAAGCTTGGCTCTATATAGATGTACTGCATTTTCTGGAGATTATTAAGTGTTTGAGGAGGAGTATCACTTTGAACAAAGAATTCTGAAGAACATGATAGGCTGAAGAGAAGGAATTAAAATGTGAAGTGATATGTCACTTAAATTATTATTGGCGATATTCTTTGATGATAGCAGTACTTAAGCTTTACAGTTCTTTATGACCATTAGGAAAATGTATTGGTTGTACAAAAACACTGGTTAAACTCCCAAATATACAGGCAAAATGTAACCCTAAATGAACTACTAGTAAAATACAATGCATTTTATGTTATTAGGGCACAAATACATTTTCATATGGATTATTTGGGGGTTTTCAAAATATGTTTTTGTTTTATAGTTACTTGACCTAATTGAATTGATGGGTAAGATACAGGCATCTGTACTTCAGGACCTAATGAGTACCAGGATGATTATGAGTTATTAAGTCAGTCAGTAAGAAAATCAGAAAGGATCTTAAAAGATAAAAGTGTTTAAGGATTTCGTAAGTTAGTGCTAGAAGTACCATAGTCAATAAACTAATATAAACAATGAAATGTGGAAACCCTAATAAAACATTACTGGAGAGAAGCGCTTTTTATATGGAGAGAATTCAGTACAACATGTTTTCTTAGAATTCAACAGAGCTGTCACCATGTGCTAAGTCAGGAAGAGCTTCCAACTTCCCTGTATGACTATAGTCTTAAAACCTCGCACAGAGCTGCCTAAAATGTGTGTCATCAGACTATTCCCATGATCGAAGAAAACAGCAACTCCCTCTCCCCACACACACTCACCCCACTAGAAAAAGTAAAAGTCATCATATATTTACTATACCAAAACTGTAGAGGGAATTATCTACCACATCATACTTTGTCCTATAAACAAACAAAATTAAGAATGACCATGAAAGGCCATTACATGATTACCTGTTCTAGATTAAGACATCATGTTTGATTTTGCATTCAAGCATACGTAAGGTTAGATCAAGACTCAATGAAGAAATAATAAGGTATTTATTACGTACATACTGATATTTCTGTTGTTTACTCTTACTGAGCACATCCCTGTTAAAATGTCCATTATCTTATTATTCATGCATACTTTATGTTTAGGAATATGTTAGATATATTTATGTCATAAAAGTTATACATTTTGTTAATATGTATTACAGGCATAACTTCGTACTTTTAAAAATGTAAAGTGATATAATATGTTGTCAATGGAATAATTTCTTCATGGGAAAAGGATTAAAAACAACAGATTAGTATAGACAAGATATTCTACAAGTTAGTTGACGATCAACATGCTAAAATAAACAATCTAATTTTGAATTCTTAACTATGCATCAAATTATTTATTTCATTTTGTTGCTCAAGTTAGTTTTGTTTTTTAATCAGATTATTTAGAAATGTAATAATATTATAAAAAAATTAAGAAAAGAAAGAAAATAAATTGGGCTTATTCTGTTTGAATTAGTTCAGTGCCTTTGGTTCTTAAATAAACTAGAGTTAGAATACATTTCTTAGATGCTAGATATCCAGAAAATGCTGATTTGGTCATTATACTTTGTATACATGTATTGTAGTGTTATACTATATCTTCTCTCTCTCTCTCNAATTGAAAATTAAAACACTTTTTTCAACTAAATACTCTTAAGAAAAAAAACATTGAAACTCACACACCTTTTGGAAAATTTGAATGAGGTAGTTATTTATCAATTAATTTACTGGTTTAATCAAATAAACTTAGTTGAAAAGTATTAGAATAATCTGTGGATATTACAGTTAATAGGTAATGTGTACTACATATCATATAAGTAGAGAATTTCTGAACAGTATGAATATAAAGAAGCAGCAAATAACATTTTTAAATAAAGGAGGGATGGTTTGGAATCACATCTTACACTTAATTTTTCATATTACTTATATTCTGTGTTTTTGAAAACATGTGTAATAACTGTTTATATATAAATCATTGAGTAACTCATTTGTCTGTGAATGATTCCATTTACTCCAAAGTATAAAAACAGAAATAAAATCTAGAATCCAAATATAAGAGAACAGCAGGCATCAAAATGAGTGATATTACACATATGATAATAACAACTTAGTATATGACTCTTGACAAATACTAGATATTTTTGATTAATTTAATAAAACTTTGAAACACCATTGTGCTCTTTATGGGTAAAGGGGAAATATGGCAACTATTTTGCTTAGTTTATGAAGCAAATGAATGGCACAACCATTATTTAAATCCATATGGTCTGTCACTCAAATTTTTGCTCTTAATTGCTATCGCTCTATTATATTTTATTTTCTATCAATAGTCTGATACCAATAAATTCAAATGTAAATGTGATTTCAAATAATTGCCTCTTAGTGAAGCAAACAAGATAACTATTTAAAGTAATAAAATGGTCATTTAATATTGTATGATAGTACAGGAGAGTATGAGAAGGCTGATATTGTCTAGGCATACATAAGCAATTAACACTTGATTTGTTATTATAGAATATATGAAATTCATACAAAAAAGAAATTGAGTAAATGTTAATTGGAAAAAAATGTGGAAATTTGAAGGAAAGACAACAGAGTATGCAGAAGTCTGGAGGATAGAAAATAAAAACCATGGTATAGTTCAAAAGATTATAAAAAGGTCACTGTGTCTGGAAAGGAAACCAAGATGGAGAAAGGCCTGAAATAAACATCTAACTATAGAAATAATAATGGTCTGACCCTGAATTTCATATAATGGAGTTAGATTTTTATCCAGAAGACAATAAAAACAATAAAGCTGTAGGGAAAGAATTGGGCGTTTTATCATTTGTCTTTTAGGCAAGTGGTCCAATGTTGCAAGTATCACCAATAAAGGGAAAAACAATAAGTACTACTTCTAAGTTTTGGGTACTATGTAAGTAAAAGAAGCATATGAAACTTGATTTAATTTTGTAAAACACTGAGATGTGAAATATATCAGATAAAACTATTCAACTACAGCTGTGATTCTGCACATGGTAGTTATATAAAGGTGCCAGTATCTTATGTAAGCAATAAGTTAATGGGATCCATCCAAGAATTTAAGTAAATCTGTAGGACAGAGCTAACTCCGAAGTACTGCCAGTTAATTAGAGAAAGACATGTTCTGCCTTTATAAAGTAGAATTAAAAGCAAAAATTAAAATATGGTTATAAAGACTGATATGGTTATAAAATATGTTGAAATTATTTTTATTCTTTTGCAATTTTATTCTTTTATTCACCAACCAGGATGTATTGTGTCCTAAAATCAGTATTCTGCACGAGCCACCTCACTACATCTTGGGCAGTGAAAACTTAAAACTTTAAAAGCTGCCTTCTACAGGTTCTCCAGGGACTTCATTACTAGACTACTGCAATCATTCACTCAAGCCCTTAGGGCCTAGGAGTGATGGGGAGAAATACGCAACTAACCCACTGCGTCCTTTAGCTGCCACAGATAGACTAGCATCATGTAATACTCCAGGTGGAATAACTGCCCTACAACCAAGGAAATCCTACATTAACACTGCAAGCTCTACTGCTTAGAAGACCAAGGAAAATGGCTGTATTTAATGTGTGGCAGTGGAACCTTTTAGTTTTGTTCTTGAAAGTCCTTGATAATAATAGTAATTGAAATGAAACTAAGAACTATACATATAATTTCTTTCTGAACAAAACTACAGATTTTTGTAAAATTACTCCTAGTCTTTTTAACCATGTATGAGATCGAAATATTTGGCTAAAATGATTTCTTATAGACATAATGAAAACTTTGAGCTAAGCAGTCGAGACTATATTTCCTCAATGCCTTCTCTCATACTATAGACTGAAACATACATTAAAACAGACAATCTCAGCTTTTCAGTATCAGTGTAAGGGAACTGATTATTTAGATTAAAATTTGGCATTTTGAAGAATTTGGACAATAATGAGTGTGAATCTCATTAAGATGTCTTGCTCAAAAACTAGGTGCTGGAAAAAGCACAAGTTGAATGTGTGATAGAGGAAGTCTGAGTTGTCTGAGCAATGAGTACATCTTTTCTAACACAAGTTATATCTTCAATAACTAATGTATTGCTAGATATATAGAAGTTATCTAATAATTAGTACTGGCAGAAAAAATGTCTAAACAATTAAATAAATTAAACCATGAGCTAAGTTACCTGAAATAATTTCTTGTATTTTTGAATGGCATTTAAAGCAAAATTCAAGAGATCTGTTAAGTGTAGTTGGACTGAGTTCAAATACATTTTAAATAAATTTAATTTTTTTCTTTTTTGTTGTTTTATATTGTGACTTCAAAGCTATTGTACAAATAAGTTGATGTGGAGGACTGGGACTTATTTAGGTCTTTCAGAGAACAAAAGAGCAAGGATGTAGTGAACTTTTCTATCTTTTGACATTATGTGACCACAACAATATGTGAATTAATTGTAGTTTTAGGTACATCAACTGAAGCATGTTTCTAGAAACTGCAAAACAACATTAGTTATTGCATCTCCAATAAATCTCCTTAGCCATGTGGGATGATATTGTATTACTTCTATAAACTGGTGTTCATTATAGGTGAAGCTTTCCAAAATTGCTTTCATCCAGGTATTCTTATTTATATGGAAAGGAAACATTATAGAGTGACTTCTAAAACCTCAAAAGTCATTCCTTCTAACAAAACTATTGGACCTCAGTAGAGATGAAAGATGGTGATAAGGATGTAGATTTTTCTGGGACACAATTTTAAATATGTGACTTCTCAAAAAATTAATTCATATATGGATGGCCATCTTCATTACATCTTTTGCACATTTGTTTGGTGTTGGTAAATGTTCGTGTTTGAAAGTGTTGGTGCTCTCTCTTGGTGTAATGAGATGGCACTTGAGAAAAACAACAAAAAATTAGACTTTATAAAAGTTTGTTTGATTCATTATAGCACTTTCAGTTTATGGTATAGATGATGTCTAGTTTTCTTTTTCTTTTTTATTTTTCCATTCAAAAATTTACACTTCCTCCACTCCTCCCATTCTCCTCAAGCTCCCCCACTTACCCTCTTCCCTAACCCTCCCTCCTTAAGAGAGGGAAGGGTGCCCTGTCCTGTAGGAAGTCCAAGCCCCCCCCCCTACATCCAGGCTAAGGAAGCTTTGCATCCAAATAGAATAGGGTCCCAAAAAGCCAGCACATGCAGTAGAAACCAGCCCCAGTGCCTTTATCAATGGCTTCTCAGTCAGCCCCCATTTTCAGCCACAT
>LOEQ01016044.1:0-14121 GCA_001685075.1 Bramus lutescens | reverse complement strand
CTATTTTGTAATTTATCTTAGTGAACCTAGCCGTGCTGGCTAACTTAATCATCCATGTGATTTAAAAAGAGCCTGGAAAGGAGCACATTTGTGATACTGTCATTTCATAACAACAATTCTTAAGGCATCTGCTGCCTACAACCACAAGGAAAGATTTCAAATTATGTCGCTTTCTGTAGCTGAAGGTGAGCTGTCCAGCAAAAGCATCAATGAGCCTGAGAGAAATCAAGTCATTGCTGATCTTCAAATGATGAATAGATGGGAAAGTATGCTGACCTGAACAAAAATGGTCCCCACAGATTCACAGGGAGCGGCACTATTTGAAAGGATTGGGCGGTGTGGCCCTGTTGGAGGAAGTGTGTCACTAGGAGTGGGCTTGGAGGTTTCAGAAGCCTAAGCCAGGTCCAGAGTCTCTCTCTTCCTGCTACCCATGGGTCTGGATGTAGAAATCTCTGATCTTTCTCCAACATCATGCCTGCCTGTATGCCGCCATGCTTCCCTCCATGATGATAATGGGCTACTCTTCTGAAACTATAAGCAAGCAGAAGTTAAATGCTTTCTTTTATAAGAGCCTTGCTGAGATCATGGTGTCTCACCACAGCAACAGAATACTGACAAAGACAGAAGTGAAACATTCTTCATAAACATCCATGTAGTGATATTTCATTTGCATTTTAATAAATAAAGCTTGCCTGAAGATCAGAGACTAAAACAGCCACCCTGGTCAGCCTTACAGACCAGGCAGTGGTGACACACACCTTTAATCCCAGTAGCTACACCAGTTTCCCATGGAAACTGGGCAGTAGTGGTGTATGCCTTTAATCCCAGCCCTAGAGAGGAATATAAGATGGGAGGAGACAGCTCTCAGACACAGTCTCATTCTGAGGATTCCTGGAGGCAGGATCGCCATTTCAGGCTGAGATAGAGGTAAGAGTCAATGGTTGGCTGTTCTGCTTTTCTGACCTTCAGGTTGAACTCCAGTTTCTGTCTCTGGGTTTTGTTAATCGTGCTACACACCCATTCGCAGAACACCTATGACTTGAGTGCTTATTGTGTGCTATGGTAAAATAGGAAGAAAGTCGGGGATAAGAGAGCTCTTGGAGATGCGGGTCTTTTGACAGAGACAAGCAAGAGCAAACTGTCACCAAACAGTGAAAGTACAGGTACGCCAAGGCAGCCTGGGAGAGGCTGTACAGAAACGGGGTGGGGGGACGACAGGGTGCTTGTTTAACTGTGTCAAGAGAACTTGCAAGACAGGGGACCCTAGACACAAACCCGGGATGAGGAAGAGCAGGGCGAAAGCTCTCCCAGGCAAAGCAGCAGAATAAGGCCAGGCCTGCAGCAGAAGAGCAGGACAAAGGATCAAAGGAGGCCAGCGTGAGGAAACTGAGGCAGAGAGGCCCAGCAAAGGGAGAAGAACCTCCCTCAGGGGCCCTACCCAGGCTCTTGAGGCAATTAGCATAGCCTTGGGTCTTGAGAGATTTCTTATTTTAATAGTCCTGGGTCTGGCTGGGTGCAAGGGTCTGCGTTCCCTGCCTGGCTGCATGTAAAGATAGGCTTTGAGGCAGTGTTTCTCAAGCTGCAGGTCGCAGCCCCATCGTGGGGCTCATATATCAGGCATTTATGTTGTGGTTCATACCAATAGCAAAATTACAGTTATGATGTAGCATTGAAATAATTTCATGACTGGGGGTCACCCCAACATGAGGAACTGCATTAAAGGGTCACAGCATTAGGAAGGTTGAGAACCACTTCTGTGGAGGGTAAGAAGCTAGTTTAGGGGCTACTCTAGTTGGGGGCAGAGCTGTAGAAGCTTGGGCCTGGGGTGGTGGGGACAGAGTCACAGAGCAGCAAGTAAGGGTGACATCAGGGATGGAAATAGGTTGTGCAGGCCCTTGATGGAGAAAGAACAACACCTCACCCTTGCGTTCCTGCCTCGTGTGGCTGGAAGCATACTAGCACACAAGGTGCTGTGGCTGAGTAGGGGTCACCTCAGAGTGATCAGGTAGAGGTGAGAATCTAGAGCTCTGTTTCATAAATAATGAACTGGAGATGCCATCAATGAACTGGAGATGCCATTAAGGTGGCCCAGTAAGAGAGATGCCAGAAAGTTGCACTTGGTGCGAAAGCTTTGGTTATTAATTTCAGGCTGGCATTTATTGAGAGTCCCATCTATGCTGGGCAGAGCTCTTCAAGTGTAGCTCATTTATAGATGTCATTGACATCTCCGTTTTATATGGGAAGCCACTGAGACCTTACAAAGAGCAACATGGCCAAGATTATGCATAGTAAGTGGTAGCACCCGACTGGCTCTAAAGCCATCACACTTCAGTAATCAATAAACAAAATCAATGCAGTTGACTGCACTTGGGTTAATTTCTGTGGTCTCTATTCTCTGCCAAATTGAAAAAAAAAAGGAAAACAGGAAGCATCTTCAATAAATGGTTGGGCTTCTCTAATGGGTGGGTCAGCAATATAAGAAAAATGCCATATTGTCACCCTTTATGATTTGCGGGGGCAGCAGTCAGGCAGCATTTTGATAGCTAATCTCTTATTAAAACACTGAGCAACAGGAGGCTAGAGATTGCTCAGTGGTTAAGAGAACTTGCAGCTCTTGCTGAGGACCCAGATTCTATATCAGCACCTACAGGGTGGTTCACAACAGTTTGTAACTCCAGTTCCAGGGAATCCAAAACCCTCTTTTGGCCTCTTCAGGTACAAGGCATGCATGCGGTATACATGTAGACAAAACACATATACATAAAATTAGAATATTAAAAAACTAAGCTACAGTGGGGTCCTGGGACTAGAGAACACCCACAGTGCCGGGAGTCTCTAAGTTTGGCCTGCCACTGCCCCTAGGGCATGAAGGCCTGGAGAAGAAGCAGTTCCGGAAAACGGGAGAACAGATTACGACAAACCAAGAGGCCCAGGCAGCAGGGGCCTTGGCTAAGGCTGGGAGGTGCCTATGGAGAGACGGCCTGCCTGCCTTTGGTGACACAGCTCATCAGCTGAGCATAGGTAGGAGGTCTGATAATGCTAAACCTAAGGCAAGGAGTTGATGAAATTCTAGAGCCACCTGACTGTCCCTCACAGCTGTTGAGTCTGCGAACTCTGAAGTTCCAGAACAGGGTGCACATGATTCCCTGAGCCACATTCCTCCAGCAGGATGATTCACGCTCCGGAGGTGTTGAAAGAATAGAGATGGGCCTCTGCCTGGACCAGCCTTGGTGCTGTGGCCAAGTCGTATGCAGTCGGGGGACATCTCCACCTGAAACGTTAGCCACTAGAGGACTATGACCTGAGGATTCTCCAGAGATACTGAGTGTACAATCCGCTGGATATGGTCAACAGCGAGAGGTCCCTGCCGCCCAAAGAAGAAAAAGTATTTCCCTGAAGACTGCTCTTCAGACAACAGACAGACCCGGTAACTAAGGAGCCCATAGTTTAGCTGACATCCACCCCCATGCATAAAACTGTCACAATTTTCAAGGACCAAGAAATAAGTTGGCCCAATACTTCTTCATTTTGTTTTTTCGTGGTGACCCTTGTGATGCCCCCTATTTTGAGATTTTTGTTTTATATGCTTAGCTGTTTTGTGTGCATGTGTGTATGCGTACCGCATGCATACAGCGCTCATGGAAGCCAGAATAGTGCTCTGGTTCCTAGGAACTGGGGTTAAAGACTGTTATGAGCTGGCAGGTAGGAGCAGGGAACCAAGCCCAGCTAGGCCCTCTGAAAGGGCAGCCAGTTCTCTTAATGAGCGAGTCCCACCCTCTTACTGTATGCGTTTAGATGAGTCTTACTTTGTGGTATTTTTAAGAGTTTTTATGCTTTTATTTGTTATTTTCTTCTATATCTTTATCCAATTCTGTCTATAAATTTTTCCATTCAAAGGAATTTTTTCCTTTCTGTTTTTCTCTATCTTATACTCTGTTTCCTCCTTTTTCATTTCTTTCTACATTTAGTACTATTCTAACTTTATTGCTTTTAATACTATCAGGTTTTAATTTTGCATTTCCCCTCTTATAGCTTCCTAATTTTCCTTTTGAATTTTGTACTTAATGAGAAATCACTTTTTATTTTCCTTTTCTTTAAATTACTTTCTCTTGCTCCTCTCTACAGCTTTCTCCACCCACCTCCTTTTTTTCTCTTCTGATTAACACCTTTCTTCTCTCTCCTGTTTCTTCCCCTTTCTCTGCTCTTTCCCTTATCTCATTCATTTGCGATTTCACACCAGTTTTTATAGTCATTGATGATATATTGATGCGCCATATTTGAGTTTTAAGTTTATTTCTGTATTTTATATACTGTGATGTAGTCGTTTCTAAAAGCGATTTGCTCTCCTCCCACCTATGTCCTGGGGAATTGCACCTTCCAAAGTAAGCTGTTCAACAGAAAGGTAACACATCTCCCAATCCCAGAAGAGCTTTCCAAACCAATAGATGCACAGACTGCAACAAGGAAGCGTCAGGAACATGAAGAAAACAAGCAACACTGACTCTTCCAAATGGTCCCAAGCCCTCAACCACTGAACTCACTTAAGTGGCTAAAGTACTAAGTGAAGATTTCCAAATATTTCTGGTAAGAATGATGAGTGATCTGTGAAAGGACACAAACAAAGAGATGAACCCAGTCCAGGGCCTGCAGAGGAAAATCAGCAACATGAGGGAAGATGGGAGGAAAAGCCAGGAAAATGAATGACAGAGCATCAGCGACGTGGATGAAAAAGTCGGCAACACAGAAGAGCAAGCAAATCGAGATTCTGAAAAAATAAACAGATGGAAATTTTGGAAACAAAAAAGAAATCCTCAAGGAATAAAATTTAGAAACACAGTGGAATGCATGACCAACAGCCATAATCAAGCAGGATAAAAAGACTCTAAGGGGTGGAGGACAAGGTTAATGAAATACTACAATCAATCATCTATAACAAGAAGTAAATAAATTAAAAGAGCATGACCACAAGATCTAAAACCTCTAGGATATGATCAAGAGACCATACCTAAGAACCCATGGGCTGAAGGACTTGGGATGAACACTAAAAGCATAGCAAATATAGCCAATAAAATAGAGCAGAAAATTTCACAAATCTTGGAAAAGAATCAGACATTCAAATAAGAGAGGCATCTAGAACCCCAAAAAGACATGACCAAAGAAAAAGATCTCCACAACAGATTACAATCAAGTTGTCAAAAACACAACCCAAAGAAACACTATTAAAAGCTGTAGGAGAAAACAACTCCTCCAAGTGCAGAAACATCAGCAACCCTCAAAGCCGGGGAATCATGAAACAATATCAAGCCCTAAAAGACATAAATGCTAACTCAGATTGCTATACCCAATTAGAAGTACACGAACATCAGCCTACATCAGCCTACGAAGGATTAGCATCAATCCCCATTCTAGATGCGAGAAAACTAGCTTTATCAATTCAGGAGACAGTGGTCTTCTGCATTTGCATCTTACAAGACTTGTATAACACAAGAGGGACATAAGTATGTTTAGCATACAAAGGAGGCAGCAACTGTTAGCATTGATCCACAGAACAACTACACAAATTTCCTTTTATATTAGTATATTAATTAGCTTAGCTCCTACTCTCGAAATAAAGTTTAGAATCTTTGGCTTGGTAGAAACATATAGCTACATCACTAACAAAAATAAAATCTTCAGACCTCTTACAAATTTAGGGAACGATCACAAACAGACACATCTTCTGATGTTCAAGTGTACCTCCTAATCAGTCATGTCTTCATGGGAGATTGCTCAGAGACAGTGGAGAAAGTTATCAGAATAGAAATAATGTCACACTCAGTCAGTACCATCAGAGAGGCTAAAGCAGGAAGACTGTGAGTCAAAGGCCAGTCCGGATTTCACAGTGAGACCATTCCTTATAGCCAACAAAAAAGGAGTCACAAAAAAGAGTGCCAACCCTTTCCAGAAGAACTAAAGTCGAGGTGCTATGGTGAGGTGGTCCACCAGACACTACCTTCTAAGATGCTACAGTGAGGTGGTCCTTATGCATGGCCACCAGATACTACCTACTAACCTTATCTCTTCTTTTTATTCTTTTTGTAATAGTTGCCTCAGCCATAGGCATATTTCAGAAACTTTCACATCAAATACCTCAATATGGAGGTCTAAAAACAAATTATCACCTTTCTGGCATGAAAGAAAATGCTCTTTGAGATATTTGTATCTCTTCTTTTGCTATCATACTATTACAACAGTAGACTTCAAGGAATTGTAATTTGCCCAGGAATCTCTTTCTAGATGGAGGGAATGGGAATGCCCAAAGTTCTGCTGTGGCCAGAAGAGGAACTTGTCTATCAAGAAAAGATTTTACTCAGTTTTGACACCTGGTCAGACCACCTTATAGAATGGACTGGAGCTGAGACACTGATGTCTAAGATGTGGGAGGACAACACCTTGACCAGGACAGCTCAGCCTCAGGTGTTATTCCTCCGGAGCTACCCACTTTGGTTTGGTTTGGTTACTTGTTTGTTTGTTTGTTTTTGAGAGGGTCTCTGATTGGAACCTGTGGATCATAGATTTGGCTAAGTTAACTTAGAGAAAACCTGAGAGATCCTCATGTGTCTGCCTTCAAAGCATTAGGGTTATAAATACATGCTGTTATACAGGGCTTCTTGTATAGGCAATAAGGACCTAAACACAGGGCTACATACTTGTCCAGAAAGCACTTTACTGGATGAGCCACACACACAGCAGCCCTAGTTACTCTTATCCCTCAAAGAGTACAGTCAGCAGGGAGACGGTTCAGGAAGAAGCACTCTTTGAACACCATTCTAATGGAGAGAATCATCTGGAATTGGGAGGCAGCACTCCCCGACTCAGCCTGGTTGGATAAGATGAAACTTTACTGCCCTGAATAAATAAGAGAAATGCCTTTGGGCGGGGAATATTTGTCAGCTTTCAAAACAGATAAAAACCAAATTCCATGTCAGTCACTGTCACCTCCATCAGGGCGCTACACTGTTCTAGTACATCAGACCCTGATCCTGGTATTTCCAAACTTCAGGTCGTTCACCCACAGCCCATTGCTTTTCAGTTTCTCTTTCCATGTTCATCCTTGATGGACTTTCCTTCTTTAAGCAACTAAAGGAACCTGCTAAATTCAAAGACACCTAAAAACACAAAGGCAACACGAATTCAAATCCTGTACTGTTTCTTGCTGCTCTTTGGACTTTCCAGAGCAGAGGGTGCATTTTTTTTGTGTGGTATTCTAACACTTTGTGAAGCACATTTTTTTGGCTGACCGAGTAGCAGTGAACTTTGGATGACATCTGAGGATGCTCATAGTGGGAAAAAAAGGCTGGATATAATCTCAAGGAACAGGCATGGCAGAAAGCAAGAAAAAGAAGGACTACTTGGACTCTGAAGACAGGGATGACAGAAGTGGTCCCTCTGAGCCTCATGGCTTCCCTATCATTGATACGGGGTCTTTCTGGTCATAGTTAGCGTCTTCTTCTTGATTAAGGCAAAGCACACACTAAGTAGTCCACAGTTGAAATACTTACGGATTTCACAGTTTGCTCCCACCCAGCCATGNNNAGGTATAACCATTGGGCTGGTCCAAGCAGGTTCCAGCATGATGACAAGGATTACTGTCACATTCATTGATGTCAATGTCACACTCTTCACCTATGAGAATAAAGAAAAGTAATGGTGATTGGCTATATCCATATCCCTCATGAGTTCCTCAGAAGGAAGAAAGGACAGAAGGAAGGAAGGACAGATGGATGGACAGACAAAGGCTGATGATCATGACTTCCAGCCATGGAGCCCAGCCTACTATTTGTACAAAGGAAGGAACTGTTGAGAAATCCCAAACAAGGAATTTTTCACGTAAGCAAAACTGAAAAAGAAAAAAAACAATCTAAAGAAGATTCTCCCCTTGAGCCCATGAAGAAGTAAAGCTATTCTCACATCTGAATGAACCTTAGGAGGTCGATCTGAAAGGCAAACATAGTTTCCTGATGTTGTTCAAGTCCACTCTGGAGTCAGTAGCTGAATCTCATGCCATTTTCTGAAGTTCCAGGAAGCTGAACACTCACAGTTTATGATTATTTTGTAGCCAAATATTTGAGTTTGCTGGTTTGGACACTGGCTCTTTAGTGGACACAGCTGTACGCCCAGATCAAGTCTTTTGTGAAAGCCAGTTCTCCTTTCTTAGTACCTCTGTATGCTTGGATTCAGCCGGGAAGGGACTGAAAACCTCAGGGGGAGCATCAAGCCCAATTAGAGTGACAGTTACACACACGAGGTTAGTCCAAATCTAACATACTCCTTCCTGGAAAATGGTGGTCCAAAGGATGCTCACGTTCACTCCAGTCTGTTTATCCCCCACAACAAAGATGGCCAGACCCTGCTGAGACGCAACACCCTGGGCTTTCTGACCTGTCTAACCTGCCAAACCAGCACACAAGCCAGAAACACTGTGATCCAAACATCCCCATATAGGAAGTATCTTGCTGGCAAAAGTTTCATGAACAACAGACACCCTTAAACAATTTTACTGCCATCACAATGAACAGATACAAGATGAAGACTCTCTTTAAACCTAAGGGCCTCTCATCAAAGCTGAAGAGGATAGTTTACACCAAGGCAATCTCTCTTAAAGGGAAGAAAATGGAAGAGAACCTTTAAAACTAAGCCCTCATTTGCTTAGATAAATGCAGAAAAGGAAGCAAAAGAAAATACAAATACAACCCTGCTCTCATCATCAAAGTCAACTAAGAGCAAAACCAAATATTTTGCTCCCATCTACAGAAGGCAACATTTCGTTGTATTCGGGTAATTACTTCTGAGCTTATTTAGCATTAAATTGCCTTTCTATCAGTTGTTGGCTTCACATTTATAAAACTGCCATATGCTACTCACAGATCATTTCGGAGAAGGAATCTCACACTGGAAGATTTTCTGTCTGTTCTGTTTCACACTGTCTGCATTCCTGGCATCTGACTATTGCGAGTCAAATCTGTCAAACAAGACACTCATAGTCTTGGGGTCGTCCCAAAATAATTGCAATTCAGTCACATTGGGTAAACTTGTTTCTTGCAATAAATATAGTAATAAATATATCAATAGAAAGAACACAGAATCAATTGCCTCACGCTAACCTGTTCTAACATGTTTAAAATGTGGTCTCTGTGTATTGGCAGGGTGATCACTCTGAGAGGTGAAGGGCATTGCTGACTACATCATTACAGATGGTATCACATGGTAAACCGGTTGAAAAACACATCAGCTGAGAAAGGCTGAAGGATAAAAATCAAAGCTCTGACAGATAAATACATCAATGCCCCCTTTCCACCCATTTAGGAGGCCAGCCTTAATGGAGACATTTGCTAAACAATTGCATGCTTCAGCTGGGAATCAGACATGGAAAATTCTGAAATGAGACACCCGTGACCTGAACAGCAACAATGAGAGAAACAGCCTGGCTCTTCCCAGCCTTCACAGTCACAGTCAGGCAAACTTCAAATCAGCAAGCCCAAGGTCAATGTTGCACCCTCTGAGTACCATGTGACCTTAAACTCATGACAGGCCTCAAGACTCAACTTCCCAAGTGTTGTGATTACAAGCAAGGCCCCACCACATGCAGACAAGCATCAATCTTTCCATGCATCTCAACATGCTGGCGTTGTTTCCAAACAACAGGCATTTTGTATTATTCTACTAGAAAGTCTCTTAGTGTTGGTTTTATTTACTAATTGTCAACTTAAAAGTCTGAGATTTTGTGAGCCTGAGACAGTTGTCTTTCTAATTGACTTGTTTATTATTTTCTTTTACCTAAATTAGAAAAAAATATGCAGTGCTCTTAAATTAATGTTATTCTTGAATAGCATTTGTGAAGAGATGCTAAACGACATTTCTCCTTGACTAAGGCTAGGAATTAGGACCTGAACATGAAGTCTTTTACAATTTACTTTCAATCTATTGTTCTTTCTCTCCCACTCCCTGTATCTCTCTCTGCATTCATGTGTATACACATGTGCATGTAGATGCATGTAAGTTTACATATATGTGGAAGCCAGAGATTGAAGCTGTGTGTCTTTCTCTATCATGCTCCATTTCTTAAATGTGTGCAAGAGTTTTGCCTTCATATATGTCTGTGTACCACATGCATGCCTGGTGCCAGAAGAGACCAGGAGAAGGTATCAGGTCCCCTGGAATGGATGTTATAGATGGTCACGAGCCACCGTATGGGTGCTGGACAGCAAACTCAGGTCTTCTGGGAAAACAGCCAGAGTACTTATCTGCTGATCCATTTCTCTTGCTTCCATCTTGCTTCTTGCAACAGGGTCTCTCACTGAACCCAGAGCTTACTAACTAGCTAGCCTAGCTGGCTCGTAAATCATGGGGACTCCCCTTTCTCTGTCCTCCCCTTCCCAGCGCCCCACTTTTCATATGGGTGCTGGAGATCCGCACTCAGGTTGCATGGCCGGCACTTGACCAGCTGAGCCGTTTCCCCAGCCCTCAATCTACTGTTTTTAAAAGGCAATGTAGATAATATATATCCTGGGTAGTACTTACAAAAGGTTATAATCATATTGATTCATTTATAATGCTTTCTTTGGGTAAATTGGGAAGTGTGAAACAACCAAAAACTATCCAAAATCATTACTGTTAGTAAAGCCTTGAGTTAGCAGAGTCCATGCTCAAAGGTATAGATGACAATCTCTGCAACCACAATATCTACATTAAACATATGCCAGGCTCCAGGCAGGCACTTTAGCTTGTTCCTTCACACTTTAATAGGATTTTACTGTAGATGAAGCAAGATTCAAAAGCATTATTTAGAGCTTTTCCTATGATGGTTAAAAAAAACAAACAAACAAACAAAAAACTGGAACCTGTCTTAACCACTTCTGTAAAGTAGAAGACTGAATAAAATATATGAAAAATAAAACTCTTTAAAGAACTAGACACCACATAGTCCCGGGTTGCAAAACACAAAACATGGCATCTGACCACAACAGTCCCCCCACTGTACTTGCGCCTGCAGCCAGGTCTCAAACACAATGGTTTCACTGAACTAAGGAGATAAAAACTGGAGTTAGTGGAGGCCAGGGTTAAATGTAGGGAATGCTACTCCAGAAGACAGAGCCCCTCAGATAAATAAAGCACCTGGAATACTAAAGCACACTGTATCCCAGAATGATGCTGTCTCACCAGAGTTCGTTATCAAATATGATGTGCGCATTGAATTCTAGAACCCTGGCAACTAGGGTGAGAGACAAACAGCCCCCAAACTGTTAGCAGATGAGGAAGAATTCAAGGTTCACTACCCACAGTGCATCAGTGAAGTGTCCCATCTAAGGAGCAGGACACAACCACCATGACAATAGAGTGTCAAACCAAAAATGATCAACATAAAAAGGTTAGTATTAAAAAGATAGCCTATCACTCGCCATATTAACATACAATGCCCAGCATCTGAACAAATTTGGAGAAAAGGGTTCGGAAGAGAGGATGAAGAGTCATGTGGCTACAGTAGATTTTAGGTATCGAGGCTGTATGGCGATTGAACAGACACATCAATCAATGAAAAAGAAAGAACTCAAAGTAGAGCCATGCAAATATTGCCAACTGATTGTTGACCGAGGTTCAAAGGCAGTTCAATGAAAGAGAAACAGATGGCCCTTTAACTAATGAAGCAACATTTAAAAGGAAAAAATAAATAATGTCTAGTGGGAAAAGTCCATGACGGAATTAGTCTATGAAGAAAAGTAACTAGACCAGAGAAGCCTCGCCGAAGGGCAGCGCTGCAGGGAGGGAGCTGCTGACCGAATGACCTTGAAAGTGAGTCACATTCAGACGCTGCTGTTGTTGGTTGAGACAGGGTCTCACGTAGCCCAGACTGGCCTTGAACGCACTAAATTGCCAAAGAAGACCTTGAACTTGTGATCCTCCTGCCTCCACCTCTGGAGGACTGTGATTATAGCACTTAAGCCTCCATGCCTGGCTTAGGCCTGGCTAAACTAAATTAAAATGAGCAGCAAGCAGATCCTGTATTCTGGTTGAAAAGTGATTTTCTAAAAGAACACAAAGTAGCAACTTTGATACTGAGCATGTTGGAATTTAACAACGAAGGGGGGATAGTGGGAATCACTTGTGTTGCTATTATTGTGTGTTTTGGGGGTGGGTTACGGATAAATGAACGAAGACCAGCATGATCCAGGTGGTGCTAGATTAGAGTTTGAACATCACCATGACTTCGCATTAAACTTACTATAGGTACAGAGAGCTGTATAGTAAGACATGCACCATATACACACATTAGTGTTTACAAGTACAGTCCCTGGCTTGTCAGCCAAGAGGCTCTGAAAGCCGTGACATATAATAGCAACAAGCCCTGTTAGAGCCTAGATATTTACTTCAATTATTCGCCAAGAAGGAGTCAGGGGACCTTGGAGAAATGGATGACTCCAGGATGAGGGCAGGAACTAGACAAGATGAGACTAAAGAGCCTGAAAACATCAGGAAAGAGGCAAGAGCTGAAACACAACACAACAAAGCAGCCGCCCCCACCCCCACACAGGGAAATGTGGAAGGGGCACAGCCATCAAATGAAAGACCTCCAAATGCCCAAAGTGGGAACATTGGGAACAATAAAACAAACTAGAATGTGTTGTCCTGTAACATAAACCACACACTAAGTACCCGTAAGCCATAACTAATATAAATAAATGATTGAACAAACTAATAAATGGAGGATAATAAACAAATCTCTCACAAGGAAGAATTCCAAATAGTCCTTCAGCTACCCCACCCTCATAGGGGAGCATAGCCCCCACTCAGTGAGGGTTGGTTATGCCAAGTGACTTCCACACAGTGCAGCATGGCAGAGAAATGATGGTGGAAAATGGAAGGAGCACCATCTCAGCTAGTGACCAAGGCCATCAGTAGTCACAAGCTACGCTGATAGCAGGAGGCCTTGCTATGCTGTGACAGGCATGGAAGATGGACAATAGACATGAGAAGACCTTTGCCATGGAGGATATCCAGATAGCAAAATTAAAACGCACACACAAAAAAAAAATGTTCACCATCATTTTGCGATAGAGAAACTCAAACTAAAGCCATAGAGAATGCTCACTATACAGCTAACAGACTAACAAAGCCTTGGAGGAAAGGGTGGATGCCAAACCAATAAATAAAAGATGAGAAGGATCAACACTGGGTGGTGGTTCCATGGAGAGAGCTGTGCAGAAGAATGCCAGGCTTGCAGAGCAGGAAAGCGCTTTCGGTTTGCAGGGAAATGGGACATTGGACTGAGTATTTACTTAGATGACTATCTTATCTAACTCACTCCACTCCATCAATGAAGAGGTTTTCAAACACTCGCTAGATGGCCAAATACAAGTTTTCCTAGACCTCCGATGCACTGAGAGGCATGTAATCAAGAAAAAGAAAAGAAGATCAGGGGCTGGAGAGATGATTTCAGAGGACCTGGGTTCAGTTCCCAGCACCCACAAGGCAGTTCACAACTACCTGTAACTCCAGGCCCAGAGGATCATGCACTATCTTCTAGTTTCTGTGGACACTAGGCACACACGGGAGACATACATACATGCAAGGGATCAAAATTATTCCACAGTTTTCAGACAGCAACCTACAGTGGCAATAATACTATCTGAAGTGCTAGCCAACATTTAAAAATTTAAAGCAGAAAAGAAAGGATCGTCTATGAGTTTGGTATATGCTTGATAGCTCTAAGACAGTTTGCTAAATAGGCAGTTGGAGGTTCATTAAATACTCTGCAGTAAATATTCCATTTTCTCATCTAGAAAATTGTCAAAAAGTAAATTTCAAATACATTAAAGATTTAAATACTCAAAATTAGCTTATGCATGATTATAATGATACAGGAGGATACTAACAAAGCCTCAATAGTTAAAGCCATTTGATAACCAAGAAGAAAAAGGGGGGATTAAGATTTAATTATGTAAAGCTAAAATGTAATACATGTAAAACAAAGGTAATGAACTAAATGGCTATGAAAAAAGATTAGTGTGGATGGCCTAGCAGAAAAGCAAACTAAGGGGGCTGGAGAGATGGCTCAGAGGTTAAGAGCATTGCCTGCTCTTCCAA
>LOEQ01016043.1:0-14123 GCA_001685075.1 Bramus lutescens | reverse complement strand
GGCAGTTTCTTTATTAACCAATGAAAGTAACACAAAGACAGATGACCCTCCTACATCACTGGTTGACTGGTGCAATAGTGGAAGTGGAGTGATGAAGGCTCCTACTATTAATTTATGGTGTTTGATGTGTGATTTAAGCTTTAGTAATGTTTCTTTCCCATATGTGGGTGCTCTTGTATTTGGGGTGCATATATGTTCAGGATTGAGACTTAATCTTGATGGATTGTTTCTGTTATGAACATTAAGGGTGCTTCTCCATTTCCTCTGATTGATTTTGTTTAAAGTCTATTTTGTTAGATAGTAAGACAGCTATATCTGCTTGTTTCTTAGGGCCATTTTATGTCAAAATCTTTTCCCAAACTTTTACTCTGTGATAATGTCTGTTTTTGAGGTTGAGGCGAGTTTCTTATACACAGTAGAAGGTTGGATCCTGCTTTTATCCATTCTCTTAGCCCATGTTTTTTTTTCCATAGGTGAATTGAGTCTAACGATATTAAGAGATATTAATGACCAGTGATTATTAATTCCTGTTATTTTTCAGTAGTAGGTTTTTATATGTTTCCTTTCTTTGGAGTTTGCTTGTGTGAGGTTACCAATTACCTGTGTTTTTATGTGTGTAGTTAGCTTCATTGTGTTGGCGTTTTCCTTCTAGTACTTTGTAAGGCTTGATTTGTGAATAGGTAATGTTTACATCTGATTTTGTCATGGAATATCTGGTTTTCTTCATCAATGGTGATTAAAATCTTTGCTGGGGTATAGTAATCTGGGTGTTCGTCTGTGGTCTCTTAGTGTCTTCAGCACATCAGTTCATGACCTTCTGGCTTTCATGGTTTCCATTGAGAAGTCAGGTGTAGTTTTGATAAGTCTACCTTCATACATTATTTCACCTTTTTCCTTTACAGCTCCTAATATTCTTTATTCTATATGTTTTCTGTTTTGATTAGTATATGGCAATGGAACTTTTTTGGTTCAGTCTGTCTGGTGTTCTGTAGGCTTCTTGTACCTTCATAGGGATATCCTTCTTTAGGTTGGGAAAGTTTTCTTTTATGATTCTGTTGAATATATTTTCTGTGCCTTTGAGCTGGAGCCCTCCTTCTTCTATCTCTATTATTCTTAGATTTGATCTTTTCATGGTGTACCAGATTTCACTAATGTTTTGTGCTAGGAATTTGTTGTATTTAACGTTTTCTTTCACCAATAAATCTTTTACCTCTATAGTATCTTTAACACCTGAAATTCTCTCTTCTATCTCTTGTATTATATTGGTTATACTTGCCTCTGTAGTTCTTGCTCATTAATGCAGATTGTTGATTTCCATAATCCCTTTAGTCTGTGTTTTCTTTATTGCGTCTTTATATTTTATTCAGTCTTCAAGTCTTGAACTGTTTGCTCCACCTGTTGCTTTTTTCTTGGTTTTCTTTAAGAGATTTCTTGATTTCTTCAATTTTTTTGTCTTTTCTTCCATTTCTTAAATTGATTTTTTTCATTTTTAAAAGTGTCCATTCTCTTATAAAGTTACATTAAATATAGTTTTCTTCTGATTTTTCTGGATTAGGATGATCAAGTCTTCCTGTTGTGCAACCATTTGGTTCTGGTTTTACCATGTGCCTTTTTAGGATATTGAATAAATTCTTCCACTGGTGCCTAACCTGCTCTTTCTCCAGTTGGTACCAGAACTGTCTTTGCCCCTTGATCCAGTCCTTGCAGTGACTGTCTATGCCTTTGGAAACTATTTTTGGTCTGCTCTGTACTGTCACAGTCTGTGTCTCAGGAAGCCATTGTGGTCTCTCTTGGCCTGCTCTCTTGGTCTGCTCCTTGGTTTGCTCACTAGGTCCACTCTGTGCAGTCACAGCCTGTGCTTCAGAGCTCTTTTCTTGGTCCTCTCTGTGTAGTTGCAGCCTGTGCTTCAGAGATCTCTGAGGTTACAAATGATAAGAGGGTTTGGTGGTAAAGTGTGACTTGTAGCTTACAAGGTCCTATCAATGAGTGGGTGTTGGAGCAGCCTACTTCTTGGATCTCTCCGTGTAGTTGAAGCCTGTGTTTTAGAGTTCCTCTGAGGACTCGGGCATAGGAGGGATTGGGGACAGAGTGGGACATATAGCGTACAGGGTCCGATCAGTGGGGTGGGAATGTTGGAGTAGCCTAACTGCAGGAGATTTGTCTGCTGGTTGATAGAAGCTGAGGCAGGTGAGTGAGGGACCCTAGGTTTTGTTCAGGTATGGAGGAGTGGGGTGTCCTCCTGGATCAGTAGTTACTCACCTCTTGGTCCTCTCTTTGTAATTGCAGGCTGTTTTTCAATGTTCCTCTGAGGAAAGGAAGTTTTGGGGGCAGAGTAGGACTTGTTGCTTTCAGGATGCAATTGATGGGATCTCTTCTTTCTTTCAAATCTTACACGTCTCTCTTTGTATGCTATTGTTTATGGTTTTGTATTTCATTAGAGGTCTTTGTCTGTGAGCTTGTTTGCTTATGGGTCTGTATATGTTTATTGTTTGCTTATGGGTCTGTATATGTTTATTGTTTGCTTATGGGTCTGTATATGTTTATTGAGTTTTGTCTTTGGTCATTTCCTTCTGTTCATTTGATTGGTCCATGCTTGTTTGGTTTTATTTCATGGAATTTTATAATATTATTATTGTCATTATTATAATATGTCTCTTTGTATCCTATTGATAAAGAGAAAGGAAGGTTTTTGATATGGGAGGAAAGGAAAGTGAAAAGTTCTAGGAGGAGTTGTGGGAGAGGAAACAAAATCAGAATCTGTTGAATAAAAAGTGTAGTTTCCATTAAAAAAGAACCTTTGAAAATTAGCGATAAGAAACTGAAAACTAGATTTCTAATGAAAGCAATTTTCATTTCAAAACCTCAAAATTAATAGGTACTAGATATAGTTGTTGAGTGAAATTTAGACCTACGTACATTAAGACATTACTTGTCACACATGGATTTAAAGGCTTACTATTGTTAAGCCCATGACATTCCCAATTGGGAAATGCAAACCAGACAAGATTTCAAACAAATGTGTAGGTTATTTTAGAAAAGAGCAAGTTAATACTACCACAGAAACTCCACAAAGCTGAGAAAGATTTAATAATTTTGAAAACAATTAATAATATTGTAGGACTCACTAAATCTATCTCATAGCTTATCTAAGAACAGATGTGATGGTAAAGTCTGGCATACCGTATTGCCCTTTTTGGTGACGGATTTTTAAAACAAATGCCAGGATATTTCAACAAAGAAGATGCTTTATAAGTGATAAAAAGTCAATGATTTTTTCACACCTACATTAATTGTCTCAAAATAATATGACTATATTCAAGACTTAACACTACATTTGTAAAATAAAAATATAAGATTCAGGATTTTATACCAGACAAAGATTTGATACAACAATAGAAAGACAAATGCAGGTAAATTGTACTTCATTAAAAAATTTAAAATTACTTGTTGACAATAATAATTTATGAAGAAGGTATCAAAAGATAGAGAGAACATGTGTGTTAAGGGAGAAGTTTGAGGAAAGAGAATATGCAGTAGAAATAAAGTAGCGACAGAATTTAAATATGAAATTCTCAAAAATATAACAGAATAAATGCGTTTGAAAAGAATTGAGAAATGAGAATGAAAATTATCAGAAGTATAAGATAACACTTATAATTCTGTAAAAATATTTAAATATATAATACAATTAAGATGTAACTCAAAGGAAAACAGTTCAAAATTTAAAATGGAAAATATATAGTAAAGACAATACAAAATATACTATAAACATATGAAATAATATCCATTACCATTAGAAATTTGGTAAAGGCAAAGAAATTCTAAGAAAATATAACTCTTGATTACTCTATAAAAGCACAATTTAAAAAATTTTGGCAATAATGTTTTTGTTAGATACCATAGGCATTCCTGTTAGAGTTATAACAAAGTGTATACTTTGCAGAAATGACTCTGCAAATTTGTAAGAACTTAATTACAACACAATTTTCTACCCACCTTTTTTCACGTCTGAATATCAACTCCAGCAAATGAGATACATAGAAATTCACTGACATGTGCCCACAAACCCAAAATAACCCTTCAGAAAATATCCTAATTCAAAATAATAAAATCATCTGACAAGTGATTACAACCTGTTAATGCACTATATTCTTTAATTAGACTATATTTTTGTCAAACAATGAGGGTTTTTTTAAGTCATTTTCCACTATGGAAAGACTTTTGAAGCAATTATCTCACGGTTAGGGAGCATCCATAACAAAATCACAAAAACATGAAACATTCCAACCACTTGCTTATAAAGATGTAGAAAATGCATAGCTGTTCTTAGTAACCAAGAGGCATAAAAACTGAATCTTAATTGTTTCCCAGCTCTTTTAGTGGGAAAAGTTGTTCTAGGATTTGGTGGCAGCTAAATGAAAAAGTTGTATGATTAGATGGTGCTAAACTTGTTAAAGTACTTTTGTGAAAAAATTTCCCACTATATTTTATACATAATAAATTGGAACAAATGCACATATACATATATGTGAATTTTTGTAAAGAATGTATTATGTAATATTGTAATTGTAGAAGAAATATTTAGTTATTCAAGATTTAATATATGTAATTATTTTAGAAAAAGTAAGACAAATAGAGGTAAATTATAATTATAGAATATAATTTATATATAATATATTGAATAAACTGTATAAATTATATGATATATTATATAAATGACTAACATAAATATATAAATTGTATAAATTTTTGTTGATATGTGAGATAACTATAAGGAATTCTTGCAGAAAATAGGAGATTAAGTACTTAGATGCTCACATAGTAACTGACTGAGGTAGTGCACAGTGCATAAGACCTGCAAAACTCCATAGCAGACTAAATTCCACTATGAAGATTGTAATTGGTCACATAGCTCCACTCCTATCTCTGAAGTCATTGGTAATTCCTTGCTGCTCAGAAGGGAGGGTAAGTTTCTTTTAAGAGTGTAGACATTGATAAGTTTGCCATACTCAATGGGAAGCCATATATCTACCAACATTTGGGCAATAATAATTGTCATTAGTGGGGAAAATTTGATAGAAAGTTTGATGAGAAAGCAATTAGATGTTTGTCTGGGAATAACTGGGTGGGGTGAGTGAATATAATCAAAACATTGATAAAATTCTCACAGGAATAAATCAATAAAGAAGTGTTAAAATGTCACAGAATCATAATAATTGGGAAAGATTCAGTAATATTTTGAGGGCACTGGGAAAAATATTAGAAAAACAGATGACACAGTAATAAATATGCTTTTCTCAGTCTATGCATCATAGGAATATTTATGCTGTTAGTCACTCTCTTCAACACGTTCTGCTAATATTACCTTTATTTCAATTATTTTTGTTTCAATTAATATATGTCTATTCATATTGGAATGTATGTGGTCAGCAACATACGCAGTTTGTTTGCTGTTTCCTACAACATATCTTGAGACAGACTAATTGCCTAGAGGATTGGCTATTCCTATGAGGGTAGGCCCTCATTGACACTGTACTGATGGAGCTTGCTTTGACCCACTACACTGCTATCTTCTGTCTCTTTCCTGTTTTTGTCTCATCATTTTCATTCCTCACTTCAGTTTAGTACAGTTCATCTTCTTTCTTTAAAACAATAAGAACAATAACATACAAACTACCTAAGAAACACATTGTTGAGAAATTCAGAGAACAAGTCATAATTTTCATGCTCGAGACCTAAAGATTGAATCAATACTTCCAAAAAAATTACCTAGTGTGGAATGAACAATCCATTCCAACTGCAGACCTTTGAAAGCCCTGATTTGCAATGTCTAATAGAAGAAGAAACCACACAGCAAGCACCCCATTACATTCTTTGAATGCAATATGAAATCATTACTCAGGATACTGTGTTCTTTATATGATAAAATGTATGTTATTCCCTGTGCTTATGTTTAAAAGTACTGAAAAAATCATGACAGTAAGGGAAACACAAAAATTCAGGATTATCACGTCTAGTAAAGCCAAATCTTGGGCCTCCTCATAACGAAATAGTCACTCTTTGACTCTGATCCTAAACAGCTGGGTTTTGTTGCTTCTTCATGAAAACTTGAAGTTTGTAAGAGATATATTTATAGTTCATGTTTCTATACAAAATCTATCACTGGAGGCTTTTGGTAAAAGAAAAAGTGTACAGTCAGTGTATTTTCTCACACTTACCTTAAACTTTATCTTTCTGGAAGAATCACAAAATAGAAGATAATTAATGAACGTTTTCAATGGAAGCACATAGCAATCCAAAGTCATTTTTAAGCATTTTGAGCAAAGATTTGGGATGATGTTTAATAACTAAGATCTGAAACCATTTCAATTTTTATATAATTAAAATACTTATGTTAATAAGAATAGAGAAAATTTCTTTATTGTTTATAAGTATTGGAAAATTGAACGATGAATTTGAGCTGGACAGGGAAAAAAGGTTAATTTAACATTTCTAGCAGTAGATATAACTGCCTCTGCCCTTATTGGCTGGGTGTATTTATAATAACTTTTTAAACTTTTTCTCTAGAATCTTATTTATATTATTACCAAAATCTCAAAATTCTTAATGTTTTACTTTCTTTTTAAAATGTAATCTGATTACATTTCTTCAAGACTCGAGTGCCTTTACAAGTGTACTAATCGCATTTTGCAACTATATTTTAAAGAATGAAAGAAGGAGGAAAAATCTAGAAAATGGAGCATACTTGTACCTGCAGCAGAATGTTCCCAACTCCTTTCG
Source organism: Bramus lutescens (assembly GCA_001685075.1). Taxonomy (NCBI): domain Eukaryota; kingdom Metazoa; phylum Chordata; class Mammalia; order Rodentia; family Cricetidae; genus Bramus; species Bramus lutescens. Next base: position 7,343 of record LOEQ01016043.1, on the reverse strand, counting down.
AAATACTTCCAGTGATAAGCATTATCATCAACCCCATCAGAAAGGCATAGTTCAGTATCCTGAAAGAACTTATACAAGCTTCCTGTCTTGTACGAGCTCATCTCCCTACAGCGATTCAGTTCTGCAAGATTAGTCTTATCCTGTAGATGCCCTACTTTTCACACAGGATATCTAGCAGGACTAAAAGTGTAACTGACATTGCTATTTGCAAACCAGAAAGATCATGGGATCAGTCCTTGAAATAGATTGTCAGGTGTGTTCTATTTTGCACTTTCAACAGATAAGAACCTCCTTTGTCGTTGTTATAAGGAATTACTTATTTTCTGCCCATGTGGCTTGAGTTGATCTCTGAACACTCATTCTTACTTTGAAGTTTCCTGGTTGGAAGACTGCACCCAAATTTATGTTTCTGAATATTCTAGTTCGTTCACACTGCTGGAAGGTAGTGATTATGTAGTACCCTGTGTCTTAAATCATGAATCTTTATCAAAGGTATTCACTAAAGGGTATTTAAATTGGCATCATCCGAATAATGTTCTATGTTCCTAATGAGGAATATGAACAAGAACATGACTGAATAGATTAACACGTAATCAATTAAAGACTATATATTTTCGTAAATATTTTTCTTTCATTTGATCCACTTTAGTAATTATGCCTGCAATGTAGTTCTCTGGGCCGAAGGAAAAAAAATATGTTCAATAGGAAAGGATGGGTACTAATTTTAGATACTAAGGAACTCATTTTTAAATCATTTTAAAATAAGCTTGTGTCTTGAACATCGAACACACAAAAGTAACAAACATATAAAATTGACATCTATTTGCCCAATTTCAATTGCAGGATTTACTACCTAGAACTGAGAAAAATTGTATTCTTTATTAGTATAACCTTTATGCTTATCATGGAAAATCTAGTAATATTTATCCTAAACTACAATATTACTTCAATTCTAGTGAAAACTATTTCATGACTCCCAGTATTCACTAATTGTTAAATATCAAATTTATAGCCAATTAGTTGGTTCTTTTAATCACAATGACAAGCAAAAAGATCAGAGCATAGTAGTTTCTTCATATTAGCTTATGTATTTGACAAAATCCATATTCTGGCTCCAATAAAAGCATTACTTTTCATAATAAAAAATTCTAAAAACCAATTATGCATTGAACAATTGAGAATTGAACTCATTCTGAGAATTTACCACAGATGTTTTAAATACTGTACATGCATGTATATATATGACAAGCATATACATACATGTATATCATATATATGTACAGTATCTAAAACATCTGTATTATATGCATATATGTATATCATATATACACATGTACAGTATCTAAAACATCTGCGGTTAATTCTCAGAACAAGCGCAATTCACAATTGTTCAATAGATAATAGGTTATATATATATGTGTGTGTCTGTATGTGTGTGCATGTACGCACACATAAACATAAACTGTAAACTGACAATATCTACAAATAGTAATAGAGCTTTGCCTCAGTACACATAATTTTTTTCCCTCAATGGAGAGTCTCAGACAGATATTTAATGAAAGTGAATAGTGTTTCTTTTCTCTATTCCTAATATCAGAGTAAATGTTTGCTGTAGTTCACCAGCGAATATGATACCTTAATTTATCCTTTCTCCCCTGTGAGAACACAAGGAGAAGACACCATTATGCATATGGAAACATGTTCCCCGGAGACCCCAAACCCACTGCTTCTCTGATGATGGATTCCCCAGTCTTCTTAACAAAGAGAAACAAATACTTACTGTTTATGAGCTATCCTGTGTCTAGTTTCCACTGGGGCACAATAACAAAATACAAAGACTTTTAAAACACACAGTAGGTACACTGTGCTTCTTCCATGAGTGCCATAGGCATTCTTTTCTTCCTCCTGATACCAGAGACAAGTTTCAACATGTTCCATCAATTATGGTTTAGTCTCTTTTCTCATTTTCTATTTGTCTCCCATCAGCACCGAACATTCCTTTATTCTAATTATGGATGGGAATCTGATGTTATAAGTAGATAGAGGTGCATTCTTTTGGATACTCTTAATTACTCTATTATTCTGTTACAGTGATAAATTACAGAAAATTTAGAAGCAACAACAACCTATATTTGGGTTCTAAATTTAACTTATAATTATTTTTGCTGAGTTTGTTTTATTATTATTTTAATATGACAATGTATTTGTAGGTTAAGTTGGTTTGTGATTTCTTTTTCTATTTTTGTTTGTTAAGGCTGCATTGTATTTTACAATAGAGAAAAGAATCACCATTATGATGATATTGGAAAAAAATCTGACCAAATAAATACTTTTCCTTCTTCGTTCCTCTCTTTCTTATCCTTTCCCTGGCTCTTTTCCTTCCCTTTTATTCAACCTATAGGTCATGGCTGAAATAATTTCTTTATTTGTTTGTTGGGTGAAACTATACCTCATCATTCTTTCTGAGATGATTTCAGTGACTTTCTCATATGAATTTTTCACTCAAATGCCATGGCAACTATAAGAAAAGCAGTTTCTGTTGTACTTTGGCAGCCACACTTCCCTGAGACAAGTCAAGGAAGAATTCTGGCCTCCCTGTTTGGCGTTTGCTGACTATTCGTCCTATTGTGCTAGCACTATCTCTGTATTGAAAACCTCTGCAACCCAGGAAGCTTCTCTCATCTGTGAAGGCCATGGGATTTAATTTTACTCACGTGATCTTCTTGGCTACTTGAGGATGGGGGATTTTTCTAAATCAAGGGAAGCAGCTATGGTATGGAAAGGAGAATCAAAAGCATGTTTGTAGCCAGATAAATAGTACATACATACAGGTGTAATCCTAGTGACCACATCGGAGATGGGAGGCATAGACAGGAAGCGCTCAGCACACCCCCTCCCCAGTCTTGTAAACATAGTAGTGAAGAAACAGGAAGGTGGAAGGTGAGAGCTCATTCTAGAACTTGTCCTCTTAATGTTCTCCCACATTCTCTTCTCTCTTCCCCCTAAAATGAACCATTGCTGGGGAAAGGGGGAAAGACATAACAGCTATGTCAGCACTGCAGTTCAGAAAAGAAAATTTTGTTTTTACTTAAACACACAATCCCCAGAACATGTTTCTTCAATTACTGAACGCCTTACATATTGGACATATTGTGTGTCTAGGTAAGCAAATGTAGAGTGATTAATGACCAGAAAAAACCTTTCTGAGCTCCATAGACACTGACAAACCAAAGCAAGCAAACTAAACAAAAGACGTTGAGCATCATAGGAAATGCTGATAAAAGACACTTTAAATGAAGCCAACATCTAATGCCAAACCGATAACAATTCTAAGGTTTTATTTTCAAACTGGGATTCTTCTTTACAGATTTGTGCTATGTACCTGCATGTGCACATCTTTCTCCCTGTCATGTGCATGAGAATGCGCACAGAGACCACAGAGGTTGTCAGACATCCTGGGACTGGGGCTACAGGTGGACCTGACATTTCAGGTGTGGATGCTGGGCAGTGAAGTCTGGTCCTCTGTAAGGGCTGTAAGCACTCGACTGCTGAGCCAGATCTCCATACCTATAAGATTAGAAATTTCCTTCCTAATTTTATAGGAGAGACAAGAATTAGAATACTCAAGGAGTAAATGATTATGATAATAATTGAAGTTAGAGAATAAAAGAAAACTAGAGTTAGTATAGTTTATACTATATATGTACATCAAGAAGAGTGAACTTAATATAGAACGCATTCCCATATGGAACCTTGAAATGCAACAAGTACTTAATGGGACCAACTGATTTTTTGTTGCAAATAAAATGGGCCATATGTAGAAAAAAATATGTATCCAATGAGTACATGATAAGAATATGAGCTTAGGAAAACAAAGGAACCTGTAGAATCTATTCAGTGTGGACATATGAGATCTAGATCTGCACACACACGCATACATACATACATACATACATAAATACACACACATACATACATACATACACACACACACACACACACACAGCTGCGCATCCATCCCTTACAGGTATGTGTTAAAACACATGAGGCAAAACTATTTAGAAAGAGTATAGAATGTGAATCGGTGGAGACTTGGGAAAAGTGGAGGAAAAGACTATTATATTTCAAGAGAGGCATGCAAGTATTCTGAAGGCAATTGCCAAATATTTCTTGAATTGGCAGTTGGAACTCAAATGTTCATCAGTAGCTATTTAGTTTAAGACGGACTTCATCTTCCCAAGATTGGCATAAGATATACACTGATCTTCATATCCTGACTGCAGTGTGAGTTTACCACTTTCCAGTTGAGAGCGTTTGTGTTCTTTCTCTTTTAATTTCTGTGGATCTTCCACCAGTTCAGTAAGTAGCACAGCAAATGGAACAAATTGTCCAGAGAGCAGATATGAGACCAAGTCATAGGTAGTGATTTCTTTTTCCTTCCATCCTCTGTTTTCCTTAAAGTACCTGCCTTTGACTCTATGAGTCATCATATATGGCTACAATATACCAGGAAGATCATGATATAAGAAGGGAGGAGAGAGAGACAGGGAGGGGGGAAGGGTAGGCAGTGGAGACGGAGGGAGAGAAAGAGGTGGGGAGGAGGGAGAGAAAAGTCTAACTGCTTCCTAATCTCCAGCCTTTGGGGCAATCCTGGACGGAAGTCAGATGTAGGACTGAATGAGCTTTCAGACAATGGCTGCAGACACTTTTAAAGTCCGAGTCAAGGCCAGGGCTTTGCAAACCAAAAGTGTCCTGTCTGATTTTGTAAAACAGAAAATTCATGGGTGTTATGAAGGCTCCATGCGGTTAGGTATAATTTATTCACGCATTCATCATTCCCGGCACTGCATTCAACATGCTCTATTTTAAGCATTCCTTGTATCTTCTCATACTCTAGGGCAAGGAATTTTAGTAAGGAAAGAAAAACATCACAATTTTGAGGGCCAACATGGAGTTCCCCAAGCGTTTTACTCTTAACATGTTTCCATGGGTAAAATGAATCAACAGATCTGAGTTTGAAATGTGTCTGATACTCACCTGTGTAATGTAGTGTTCCCCTTTCCCAGCACTTTCCTCCAGGAACCGGATATCCTTGACATGAGGAGGTGACTCACAAATAATGAAGTCACCCATTGGCTTTGCAGGTCAGTTTTTATCCTCCCGCAAGCTCATTGCTGGATTATTATATTCACGTGGTCTTTACTCTTCATCAGACACCAAGAAATTCTAAAAAACCCAAACAATTTAAAAGCCCCAAGCTGTGTCTTTCACGAATGCATCTTCAAAATCACTAAATTTATTTTGCAACATTTTAAGGATGAAATATTAATATCCAGGGAGCTTTTTGCTCCCATCTCTTTAGAAAATTTTAAAGCTGGATTATTGTGTATGTACGTGGTACATATGTGGGCATGCATGTCATGGCACATGAGCAGAGGTCAGGACATAGCCCCATGAAGGTGGTTCTTTCCTTCTGTTTTGAAATGAGTTCTGGTATCCAACTCTAATCTGTTTTTGCTGATAAGCCAGCTTGCCAAGCCAACTACTTCTATCTTCTGGTCTCTGCTTCTACTTGTTTTTTTTTTCTTCTTTTCTTTTCTCACAAGATCACCCTCTCTTAGATACTGTGATGCTTTCATTATTGTTTACAGTGTCCTGTCAAACTTTCAATAAATGACCCCCCAATTAATTTCTTCTAATTCAATGAAAATTTCCTGAAACATTTACCCTCACTTCTCAGATGTGGTTGCTAAGTCTTCATCATTATTAGTGCATGCTTGGTCATATTCATTAATTTCAGTCAAAATGCAGACTGGCTATGTAATATATACTACTATTTGTATTTATAGTCCATTTGCAAAGAAAATGCAAACTATTCGAGGCTATTTTATAATGATACTAATACAAAGCTTCCAAGGTTGTGGCAAATTCCTAGCTATAGTGAGTAGCATGAAAACAGATATAAAACTTTATGTGCAATTGAATATCAAGAATATAAAAAACTGTATCATAAAGAAATTATTGAGTATTATCCTTGCAAGACTATAAAGGATGGCCATATCTCCTTGTAATATATTATTCCAATGTCTGGTCTGTATACTTTGTTATTACTATGGAGTAAAACTATTTAAGTAAAATCTATTTCCCATTTCAACAAAAATGAAAATAACTTCATTTTATTTATACTAATTCAAATAGGCTAATTAATGGTATTTTAATAATTTCTTAATTATCTGTATTGAAGATTCATCTGTATTTCAGTGATTTTCCTTCTATATCAATTATTTAACTAAGGATACTTGCCTGAGTGCAGTGCTCTTTTGTGGAATTGGCTTCTAATTCCTTCAAGAATGGAAATTGATGAGGGTGTTAAAATTATTTCAATAATATTAAAATACTGGTTCAATAATATGGTCATAGAGACAATTGTACACATTGTATGTACTCATTACTCCTAAAATCTCTTGTAGCTCAGAAGTTATTTTTGTGAATGTTTTGAGAAGAGGCTATTGTGTGTGTGTGTTTTATACCTTTCATCTATGATCATCCAGTTGCACGTATAAAAGAATGGTTCAAACATGATCTTCTAATACTTACATTCTGACCCACGACATTCTGTCATCTCCTTTTGTGTGTCCTGTCGAAGTTAACACACAACTGTACATGTATCAAATGCAATGGCCAATGACATTCTATCTACCATTTTAAAAAGTAACAAAATTAAAATGTTTCAGTTTATGTACTTGACTTAATGTTTAAGAAATGGCACACTTCCTACCTGCCATGTTCTTGGTGTTTGCTGCAGCAAGTAACTCTGCTTTTCGATTTTTTGGGTTTTTTTTGCTTTTTTTTGAGACAGGGATTCTCTGTAGCTTTAGAGCCTGTCCTGGAACTAGCTCTTGCAGACCAGATTGGCCTGAAATTCACAGAGATCTGCCTACCTCTGTTTCCCAAGTGCTGGGATTAAAGGCGTGCACCATCACCCCCTTCTGCTTTTTGTTTGTAATTCAATAGATCACAAATGATGTTACAAACTTTTTATTTCTATTCCATTTTCCAACAAGTTTCCCCTAAAGTATAACTAGAGATTTATGTTTATATATCTACATAATTATATGTGTGCGTGCGTATGTATGTATTAAAAAGTAAAGTTAACATAGTAAGACATCATCCAAACAGAACCTGATCCTGATGGCTCACAAGTGACAATTTTACCCTTTATGAGTATTAGTACAAGCAATGACTGTTTGGAGATCACCTCAGTGCTTTATGATTTTCAGGGTAAATGTATGATGTAGGAGGGTCATCTGTCTAAGTGTTACTTTCATTGGTTAATAAAGAAA
>LOEQ01016042.1:0-12623 GCA_001685075.1 Bramus lutescens | reverse complement strand
CATAATGCATTCTTCCATTTTGAGTTGCCACAGAATAGTAGGATCTAAATAAATATATATGAAGCAATAAAACATTAACACTCATTAAAAATATAAAGGTATACTTTGGAGAGTAAAGAGGATCTCTGCTTTTCTTCTTTCATTTGACTTTTACCTTCCCTATGATGATTCGTTTAATAAACCCCTAGCTGTTGGACGTAGATCTATATGTATTGCCACGTATACAACCTTTATGCCTCAGCTATGGAAATACCATAGTTGGCAATGTAGGCAGTAGATGCATTCATTTGCTCAAGATACACTTATTGAGCACCTTCTATTTTCCAGATACCATTGTATATATTGTAAAGAGCAATGAATAAAAGTATAAGGAAACACAACAATAGGTTTACGACATATACAAAGTGAAGTATCACAGCCAGCAAACAAAAAGGTAAAAAATGGATGTTTATTACCTGCATGCAGGAGAACAGAATTTCCACAGAAATTTCATATACTGCCCTCAAAGAAAGGATGGGAACATATTAGGAAAGGCAATATATATTTATATGAAGGAGGCATTTATATGAAGGAAAACTCTTACACATGCATTTATAATACATAGTTTTGATGACAGGTAGAGTCATATCTGAAGAAGAAAGCAGGGCAGAAAGGAATGCCACTGCATTTATTGGAGAAACATTATAAAGGCGGTGGACAGTTTTTCAACAGGAATGGAAACTTGCATGTCAATTCTGGCTTTCATCAGCAGTCATTGACAACAATGGTGAAGGAGGAAAAAGGAAGCAAACCTTCAGCCTGACAGACTTTAAGAAGAGATAAAATTCAGGTACCTAGTTGAAAAACCACTTCCCCTCAGTCCCTGCCATATCTAACAATTTCAGTCTGTTTATATTCAATTTTTTAAATGAAAATATATCTCCCCCCTCCCTCCTCTTTTCTCTCCCCACTCCCTCTCCCCACATCTCATCCCCATCCACTCCTCAAGGAGTTAAGGACTTCCCTGAGGAGTCAAAGAAGTCTGTCTTACCAAATTGAGGCAGGATCAAGCCCCTCTCCCTAGTATCAAGGCTGAGAAAGCTATCCCACCATAGGGAATGGGTTTCAAGCAGCCAGTTCATACATCTGGTGTAAGTCCTGGTTCCACGGCCAGGGGCCCTCGCAACAGGTCAAGCCATACAACTACTACCCACATTCAGAAGACCTAGTTCTGTCCTAAGTAGGTTCCCCAGCTATTGAAGTCCCTGCGTTCTCACTAGGTTGGGTCAGCTGTCTCTGTGATTTTTTCCAATCATAATCATGACCCTAACCCCCTTGCTCATGTGATTCCTCCTCCCTCTCTTCAACTGTACTCCAGGAACTCAGCCCAGTGCTTGGCTGTGGATCACTGAATCTGTTTCTATCAGTTATTGGATGTATGTTCTATGAAGAGAGTACACACTAATCTGATTACAGGGAAGGCCACTTCAGGTACCCTCTCCACTATTTATAGGACTCTTAGCAGGGGTTATGCTTTTGGATTCCTGGGAATTTCCTGAGGGCCAGGTTTCTCCCTAAACCCATAATATCTCTATCAAGATATCTCTTTCATTTCTCTCTCTCTCTCTCTCTGTCCTTCCCCCAACTAGGCCATCTTGAACCTTCATGTTCCCATTCCTCATAGCCCCCTTTCTAATCCCCCTCCCAGCTTACTCCAAAGATCTTAATTATTTCCCCTTCCTGGTACTCTCCATGTGTGTTCCTCTTAGAGTCTTCCTTTTTACTTATTTTCTATGGGGTTGTGGACTGTAGCCAGGTTAATCTTTGCTTTACAACTAATATCCACTTATGGGTGAGTACACACTATGTTTGTCTTTCTGTATCTGGGTTACCTCACTCTGGATGTTTTTTTTCTAGTTCCATACATTTGCCTGCAAATTTCTAGATGTTATTGTTCTTTACCATACAGTAATATTCCATTGTGTAAATGTAACCACATTTTCTTTATCTGTTTTTCAGTTGAGGACCATCTAGGTTTCCTTCCAGGTGCAGGCTATTATGATTAATTCTGCTATGAACATAGTTGAGCAAATGTCCTTGTGGTATGGTGTGCATACTTTGGGTATTGCTTTGGGTATATATGCAATAGTGGTATTGCTGGGTCTTGAAATTTATTAAGAAACTATTCTCAAGTTTCATATTCATGACCAAGGGAAAGAATGCCTTTAAGGAGAAGTAAAATAGATCTTTTCTAAGTCCCCCATACATTTAAGCTACTTACAAACGTAGCCAAAACATTTATCTCCCTATTGACTACATTGCAATTGATAGAGAAGGTTGAAACAGGTACATAATAGTTGACAAGAAAGCTGCATTTAATAACCAAATAGTGCAGTGTGCTCTTCCTGGAGAAGACAATGTCTTCTGCTTTCAGCATTCGTTAGTTGCCTGTAGTTCTTTGTGTAGAGTTCATATTTTAAGCTCCAAATCAACCTAACCCAAGCCCTCATCATGCTATCATGGCTATTGTTGCGCTTGTTCATCTCATGCTTAGGCAGCCATGTTTGTGAGACTTTGTGGGTGTAGCTATTCACATTCCTAGGAGATACAATCACATAGCAAACCCTCTGAACCTCTGACTCTTACGATCATTCTGCCTCCTCTTCTGAAAATATTCTTCTTCTTTTTCTTTTTTTGATTGATTTTTAATGAGCTCTACATTTTTCTCTGCTTTCCTCCCTGCCTCTCCCCTCCCCCTTCAACCCTCCCCCAAGGTCCCCTTACTCCCAATATACTCAGGTGTTCTTGTCTTTTTCTACTTCCCATGTAGATTAGATCTATGTAAGTCTCTCTTCATGTCCTCATTGTTGTCTAAATTCTCTGGGATTGTGGTTGGTGCAATAATCTTCTAATCTTAGATGCCAGAGTTATGTTGTAGATGTGTTAGTTAGGAATGAGATCCACAGCTCTGTACTTTGGTTGATTCTGGTTTTCTGGAACTGGCTCCAACTGTGCCAAGAAGTATCCTTGATGCGGGATGAGGACCACACTTAAAAATAGTCATCCCTAAAACATACAAACAAGTAACATCAAACAGACTAGGATGCTTTTTATATTAAAAATATGTGCACATATGTGTGCAACAACAATAATTTTTTAAAAAGAAGACATGGATTTGAAGGAGAGCCAGACAAGGTGGGTGGGGGCATTTGGAGGAAGAGTAGAGAAGGAAGAAGCTATTTAATTTCATTATAATCTTAAAATAAATTGAAATTAAAAATCAAAAGAAGTAAAATGTATGATTTCAGAATTATTATTATGAAGGAAAAATAAATGGAAAGGGGAAGATGGATGAACATATTGCGTTAAAGCACTTGCTCTCAGGACTAATAACCTGAATTCAATCCCTAGAACACAGTAGGGGGAAAGAAACCACTCTAGGAAAGTGTCCTCTAGCCTCCACATGCACACAGTTGCACACACACACACACACACACACACACACACACAATTTATAGGATATTCTCTTAGCCTATTAAGTTATCACAATCAGATGTGTTTTAGCAGAGGCAGGAATGAAATGATAAGGTCAGGAAAAATGGAATTTCTATAGAGTTATTTAAGGATTTCATCACTGCTTCCAAAATAACATGAAGAAAAAGAAACATAACCTTCAAGCCCTAGAATTTGGCTAACTCCTTTGAGTTTCTGTGGTTCCCATAATGATAGTAATTCTTAATCTAAAACACATCATGTTAATGAAATCCTGAACTACAGTAGAGCAGCTATCAACAAGCATTCTGAACCACTGTAACCAGATTTCTATCTTCCAATTAATTAAAATATAGGAATTTCATGTAGTCATTTGCAGTAGTTTGCAGGCACTTGTTAGAAGCTGAATGGATTCATATTGAATGAATTAGAGGTGTCTGGAAAGACACTGATATGATACCATCAAAAATATGGGATTTTAAGATGGTAAGTGACTTTATTCCTGCTGGGCCTAATTGATTCCATTTATAATGATAGTAAAACAAATTTCCTTTCAAATGAAGAAATCATTTCTTACTTAATCGCTAATAAAATGATAACTTCATATATTTAAAGGTTATTAAACTATATTATTCACTCTAATGATTATATCCTTAATAGAATAAAGATACTGAAAATGTTCACATTGGAGCATAAATATGTTAACCTTTAAGTGCTTAAAATCTTATCACTTATGATACTATTATTAAATTTTTAACTTTCTAAACAGTGAAAATTTATGATCATCTTAATATTACATCAAAATTAGAATGCAAGTTTCATGGTAGCAGACTATTTCCATGGAAACATCCACTCTTGTTATAAACACTTCAGAAGATAACAGCATAGCATCGTAAGGTAGTTGGACCCAAATATAAACTTCTCTGTTACTTGGATTCAACAATTTTAGTTTTAGGGATTTTGGGGGGGGGAATAAGCAGAAAACTGGTCGAATATCATTTCCCATTGAAACCATCTATTGAAAGTAAAATTCTATCTATGGATGTCCTTTCAAAGCTTAGGCAATGCTTCATCAGGATGGAATACATTAACTTTCAAGCAAAGAAGTTAGAAAAGAGAAGTGCACAGCAAATCTAAGATCAATATGAGCTAGACACAAACAAGATCTCTTGCAAAGTTATTGTCTGTTTTCATGAGGCAAATAAATTAATTCATAAAGAGATGGTGGGATTTAATCTCAAAATAGTTATTCTTGGAATAAGACCTTTAAGATATGTCTATTTGACTCTTTTCTCCAGAATTATCTTTATGCTTTACTGGTTTTAATTTTTAAAAAGGCTTCGTTGGGAATTTTCAACATTTTACAAAATTATATTGTCTGTTGACGGACGCTGTTCATTCATTTCCCAGATGCTCAGACCCGAAAAATTCACACAGGAATTGTATTGGTTGGCTATAATTCTCTATTTTACCATGTGGTTGTGGCCTACTGGTAAGGTCCCATCTTGTGTCTGGCATCTGTCTCCTGTGACAGCTACATGGCTTTCTCTGTGTCTGGCTTCCTCTATGTCTGGATGATAACTCCAGACTGCATCTTTCATCTTCCCAGAATTCTCCTTGCCACACCTTTACTTCCTGCCTGTTTGCCCTGCCTATACTTCCTCCCTAGCTACTGGCCAATCAGCATTTATTTAAAATACAAGTGACAGGGTACACACCATTGTCCCATGGCAGAGAAGTGCTTTTTAAATTGTTAAGCTGCATGGCTAGGACTAAGGCTGCTTTGCCTTTTGGCTCTACCCAGTTCAGCATGTTTGAGATTGTGCATGGCTTTTGAGTGCCATGCATGCTGCCCCAGCTCCAGTATCTCAGTGAGTCTATGTCACCATTAAGCATCTAGTAAAATGCTGCTCTCAAATCCCAATTAAGTGCTCGGCATCCTGAAGGGGCCAGAGCTGTTCATGCAACTAGCATAAACCAGGAAGCTGCCTTTTATATGCTGAGTCAGTAAGCCTTTTCTTAAATGAGCTACAGTGTTCCTACTTGCTGCCAGCAAACAGAGACCACCCAAAAAATAATTTTTTATAAAATGTCAGCTACTAAGAAGTCTTGCTTAACTCTATTCTTTTGTGTCTAGAATTCTTTCACAGGCTTTCTCAGGTTTTATGGATGTACTCACCCACATTGGTACCATTCTGTTGAGAGAGACTGCTCATTCATTTCCTGGTTGCTTAGACCCAAAATAATCACACAGAAACTATTAATTTAATTACTGCTTGACTTATTAGCTTATGCATATTTTAGCTAACTGTTACATCTTAAATTAAGCCATTTCTGTCATTCTATATTTTACCACATGGTTGCGGCCTACTGTTAAGGATCTGTCTGACGTCTGGCATCTATCTCCTGCCACAGCTACATGTCTTCTCATTGATTATCCTCTTGCTCTATCTGCTTGGAACCTTCACCTTGCCCTACTCTGTGCTACAATAGGTCCAAAGCAGCTTCTTTATTAACCAATGGTATTCACAGCATCACCATGGGATGATAAATGAAGATGGACACTAAAAATTAATCCCACACTAGCTCAGAATTGAATATAATAAAGGGTTATTTATTTAGGGCTCGACTCACAGATCACAATCCTCTGCATCAACGGGGAACAGGAACTGAATCCATCAGTTGGGAGAGAGAGCACACAAATTTTAGGGCTGCATTTATAGTATAAGAGACCATACCCAAGTGGGCTGGTTTCTTAAAGGCTCTTGGCTGAAAGAGTTACCACAGCAATTGTCTTAGAATATAAGATTTTCAGTCCTAGTAGTTAACTTTTTTTCTAATTGTTGCCACTGACTTTAAGATTTTACAGATATTTCTTGGGTTTTGATGTTTCTTGAAGCAGTTTTTAATGTTTTGGTTAGGTTTGCTTTGCTTTACTTTGCTTTGCTTGGGAAATATGTGTATGAACACATAGTCTCCAAATAATTGGATATGCTGATTGAAATTACTTGAGTGTGTAATAAGACATAAATTGAGTATTTTATAAACACAATTATTTTTGTGGGAAAAAGATGTACTTTCTAACTGTCATGTTTCTACATGCTGAAGATTTCAAACTTGGTGTTTTCTGAACAATGGAAATTTACGAGAGTGTGTTAGTCAGAATTCTATAGAGAAACAGATAAGCAAAATGAATATGTTATGAAGGAGATTTACTTACACAGTATATGCAGGTAGTAAAACATTGAATTTTGCAAAGCATTTGAAATTCATGTATCTGAAGTCTTCAGAAGTCTCAGTCTAACACTGAAGGCCTGTAAGAATCTTTATGAGAGCCAGAGGTCTTCAGTCCACGTGGGAAGACAAAGCAGTTGGTTTTCTGCGCTAGAGAGGAATGTCAGTGGTCACAGTAGCAATGGGTTAGATGTTCTCATGGACCTGAAGCTTGGATGGGCAGGCAAGAAAAGGCCCACTTTTGCCCCAGCTATCTCAATAATCCAGTCTCTGCAGAATGTGACACCTGCCTTGGAGAATTCATCCTCATTCTCCAAAAATCCTTCCAGGAAACACCTCCACAAACCTTTCCAGAGTCACAGCTTTTGGTGGGTCCCAAATATTACCAAGTTGGCAACTAGATTTGCAAAATCAGTCTGGTTCCAGAATATGAAGATAATAATCATTAACAGCAGACAGCAATGTGTGCCTTTGGCACACAGGTTTCTTTGTCCAATAAGACAAAGGAACAGAGAGACTTTTAAGGAACAAATGGTAAAAGTGAAAAAAACATTATTTTGAAATAGTCTTGAATGTAATAATCAGTAGCACAGGAAGCATCTGCCCAGTTTCAAAAGAGGTTGGGCCTTCTCAGGAAGAGTGTCCATGCAATGATCAAGCATTCTTAAAGAGTTGTTTTCAACCACATTTGTAGTCTGGACACCCTTTGTGATGGTTCCTCCTATTGAGCAATTATGAAAAAAAAAACTTGTCCTTTTCTGCCCTCTACTTAATTTTATTGATATATCATATGATCAATTTCATTTTGAATCTCTCAACTTTCACAATTGTCATATAAGTAAACTAATTATTGGGGTGACATTGTCACATATCTCTTAACAAATATTATATGAGAGACGTATTTCACTAATGCAATGTAGAGATCTGAAAAACATTTATGTTTATCTTAAATTTTTATAGGAGATGTAATTCATGAGCATATGATTCTTTTCAGACATAGGTGGCAATCTCCCCCATCCTTCCTACTGCCTGTCATTCCTTATATTAATTGTTATGTCTTTAAAAAACATTCAAGGACCATGCAAACATGAAATGCCAAGGAACTTGGATCTACCTAGAGAATATCAAGCCTGTCACAAGAAGTTCTGGTTCATAGTATACATTTTTCACAGGACCTTAAGTGATTTACTAAGTAAATAAACATTGAAAAAGTCAAAATTCTTCTCTGGGATATTTACTCATGAAAAAGCAACCTGAACTTCTTGTATAGTCTGTCCCAATGAGCACCTTTGACTCTATTCCTTTTATTTTGATTAGAATATTTAAAGAAAACTATTTTAATAAACTTTAAATAAATACTGTAGTTTTTTATCATAAGTACAACATCATATAACAATGCTCTAAAATGTATCCTTCTTATATAGCTGTAAAATGACACAAAGTTGTTTTGGCAGTGAAGAAGGGTTGAACTGGGAGGAATGTGGTCAAAATATATTTTACAAAACACTAAAAACAATTCTTTTTTGAATAAAAAGGGAATGTAGTTGGATGGATGAAGTGGTGGGAAGTTCTGGAAGGAGATACTGGAAGTGAAACTGTGATCAAAATATATATTACAAAAACTTTCTTTTTAATTAAGAAAAAATAAAACTTACAAAGCTAGAAAAATCAACTAATTTTAAGATAAAATAGAAACATAATTTGTCTTCCTAAGACTAGCTCACTCACTAAATATAATACTTTCCAGTTCTACTCTTTAGTTTGCAAAGTTTATAAGTCCATCTTTATTTCTAGCAGAATGAAATTTTATTGTGTTTATGTGCCATATTTTCATTATCCATTTGTCTCTTGATAGATTTTTTTAGGCTAGTTCCATTCACTGCTCTTGTGAGTAGAACAACAATAAAGCCAGATGCACAATTGTCTCTGATGTAAGATACAAATTCCTTAAAGAGTGAAATAGCTGAGTCATTGGGTATTTCTGTTTTTAATATTTTGAGAAAAGTACTTTCATAGTGTTTGTACCTTAAGCATCCTTTCTGTTTTACATTTATATTACACTTATGACAAAGAAAATGTTTGTTTTTGGTCAAGCACATTTCCTAGAAGCAACTGGTGATAAAACAGCCCATTTCCCACTTCTCTCTGCCCACCCTGCAGTCCGTCACTCCTGCTTGCAATTGCCCTCAATGGTTGCGGGTTTTCAATTTTTTTTTTTTTTTAGTGTACGTTCACAATGAAAGTACTTTGTTAACAGGAATTATCATCTCCTATGTAAACTGAGGAAACACACCTATCACACATAGCATGGGCACAGATTGTATCTATTCCCCAAGCACAAGGGCATCTAAGTTCATCCAAGAAACACTTCTACAGCTTAAATCACATATTGCCTCTTGAACATTGATAATGGAAGACATTAGTATCCCATTCTTACCAATAAATAGGTCATTCACATAAAAACTAAACAGACAAAAACTCCAAAGCTACTTTAGACTTTGACCAGCTGTGGATGAAGTTTCATTTGTGCCCCTACAGCTTTGTTAGCATTTGTAATTAGTTTTCTTATCATAGGCATCTTTAATCACAGTGCATTCCTTTCGTTTACGTATTTTCGTGTGAATCACAGCATGTGTATGGAGATCAAAGGACTGTTTGTGGAACTCAATTTCTTCTTTCCTCTGTGTAGTTAACACGAGTCCTGAGAGTTAGAAGCAAATGCCTTTGCCCACTTGAGTCATGTTCCTAGGCCTCAAAAAGATTGATTTTGCATTCCATGATGATGACAGTTTCTAAATATTATTTAAAATATTTATTGTCCTTTTTCAAATTTCCTATTTTTAGAATTGTCTGTTCATTTCTTTAGTTTATTTTCTTATTGGCATTGTTTTGGCAGTTTGCGTATCTAATTTATGCTCTTCTTTATATGTTTTAAATATCAACACCTGTCTGAAGTGTAGCTGGACAAGATTTTCTTCCATTCTATAGACTGTCTGTTTGCTCTGTTGGCAGTTTATCTTGAAATCCAGAAAGTCTAATATCATGTAGACCCTTTTTGGTTTGGGGGATTATTTTCTGTGTTGTTGAAGTGCCAGTTAGAAAGTTCTTACTTACACATGTAACATTCAGTAGATTTCCTATATTTTTCAGGATCACTTTTGGCATTTCAGGTTCTATTAATTTTTGATCCATTTCAGAGTAATCTTGTAATTTTATAATGATTGAGAGATGTGAATACAAGTTTATTCTTCTGCAAGAGTATATCTAGTTTTTTCATCGTTTGTGATATAGCCTATCATTTTTCCAATGTATGTTCTTGATGCCTTTGAGAAAATGCATGGCCATGACAATACCATGTAGATAAGCCCTGAAAACAAATATATGAGTAGCATTTTCAAGCTGAAAATGTTATACTGAGGAATACACACGCATATGCATTAGCACACATGCACATAATAAAAATTGATGAAAAAGAAGATCTAAATCTCAAGATGAGCAAAATGGGGTGTAGGGGACAGTTTAGAAAAATGGGGGGAAGGAGCAATGATATAATTATAATCTCAAAAATAAAATAGATAATTTTTAAAATTATAGTCAGTGTCATATGACTTTGTAGCTGGGTCCTCTCTGCTATTACGCCGGCCTCCATGCCTGTTCTTATGCCGACACTGTTTTTATCTTTGTCAGTCTGTAGTATAATTAGAGATCAGATGCTGTGGTATCTCAACTGTATTCTTTCTGTTTAAAATAGATTTGGTGTGTGTGACCTTTTGTGTTATGTATGAATTTCTAATTGTTTTTATATATAATTGAAGCTTTATACTAGTCAAATATAATTTTCTCATTTCATCTTCCCTACTACTTTCTTAGTGGATTAAATAATGAAAAATCAATATCTCAAAGACTGTGAGTTGTCTGTGTCCTTACCAGTTTGAAATAGAGGGCAGTGGGTTTGCAAAAGCTGTTCAATTTTGTTTGCTTTCCTATATATTAATCTTAGGGCTAGACAAGTCCTCTGACACTAAGCTGCTCCTATATCACAGGATAAGTATATCTTAAAAGTCCATGAAGTTTATAAGTCTGATACCCTTGATGGTGCATCTAAAGCAAGTATTATAAGAATAAAGCACCAAGATTTTCCAAAGAAATGAGTCAAAATTGAGAAAATAATTTCATCGTAGAGTTTTGCATGCTTTAAGTAACTATTTTAAATTCTAACTCGCATTATCTCAAAGAAAATACCATCATTAACTATGTGAATCGACATGAATTTTGAATCGACAGTACAAACTTATCTAACACTCAATATTCGCAACAGGCATTTTAAAATGTTAGGGGATATATACTGTCAACCCTCTAGATCCATGGATAATGCACCCAGGGATTCAGCCTACTGTGGATTGAAAAATCTTCAAAGAAAAATATTTGCATTATTATTGGTGTGTATTGCATTATTAGTCTTGAGATGGTGACATCTTGGATGCACATGTATAAATTTTTCTTTGTAATCTTTGTGTGTTTACAAGTGTAAGTGCAGGTGCATGAATGCATGAAACACCTGGGTGTCAGAGAACACCCTTGCTTTTTGGTCGTGGAAACCTTGTTTGATATTGAGTTTCTTATGCTTTTCTACTTTGTCCATTCAAGTAGCTGGCTCATGAGCGTCTGAAAAGACTCCTATCTCTTTCACCCGTCTCGTCAGAGAGACACTGGGATAGAAGATGTTTGCTATTTTGCCTTGATCTGGGTCATGGTACTCGAAATCATGCCCTCACACTTGTATGTCAAGTGTCTCTCCCACTGAGCCTTGCTGCAGACGCGGTCTTATATTCTAACCATGACCGAACCTTCTTAGTTGTCATTATTTCTTTAAAAACACAATTATAGCAGCTTTTTGATGACACTTCTGTCTTAGGTTTTAATTTAGAAATCATGCAAGATATATTGATAAATTCATAGTCTATGTGAAAATGCTGTACATTTTATATAAAGAGTTTAATTGTATAAAGATTTTCTTTCTTGTGAAGACATGAAAACCATAACTTGTGAATACAGGAAAAAGCATGAGCAATCATAATTTTATTTTTATAGTCTCGTGATGAATGGTCTATGACTTATATTAAAGAAATAAACATCATAAGCAAAAGAAAATAGAATATCTTGTTCAAAGTAACATATCAAGGATATAGTGTATATGAATTTAAATGCTACAAATTCAACATAATATGAGTTATACTACAAACATTCTTGTATAATCCCCCAAAACTATTTGATTTATACATTCAATTTTATCTTATTTTAACATTGAATTGGTATGTCAGTGCTTTGATTAATTTCATTACATTTGTCACACAGAAAACTCTGCACCAGACACCCATAGGAAGTTATGAATAAGAACTTGTGCATGTGAGCTAGGCAAACAAACCAGGAACAGTGAGACAGGCCTGTAGTCCCAGCATCTTTGGAATCTGAGGTGAGCAAAAGGAAATATTGCTCAAAGCAAGTGGGTGGAGCTTGGTTGGCGATCTCAGAAGAAGACCCATGAAGGAAGATGCAACATTTGTGAAAGGATGCAGGACAAGAGTTAAGACAGCAAAGAAGGAAATTTCTTTTATAAGAGCTTCAGAAGTGGCAGCAATGCAAGCGGTTCTATCCCTAGGCTGCCTGAGCTCAAATAACTTGGTATTTACATTGAGATAATTAACTGAAACTTTCTACATGTTTTCCTTTGAACAAATGATGTTCTCCTCTCATGGGTGCTAATTTCTTAGTCACCCTTCATTACAAAATTATTACCAACAGGAATACGTCTTGCGGAGAGTTCAAGTCTCAGCTTTAACAATGTTGCCATTCAGAATTGTGCAATTATTTTCTTAATACACTGGATTTTACACAATGACCCGGAGCTACTAACCATG
>LOEQ01016040.1:0-14130 GCA_001685075.1 Bramus lutescens | reverse complement strand
AGGCAGTGCTTAAATGAATACAATTTGTGTGTTGTTATTTCGTGTGTAAAGCTATCCGTGCGGGAGCCAGGCAGGATGAAAAGCAGGCCTGCCTGCAGCTCCTTCTACACATATGTATAAAGTGTGAGATCACATTTGCATTTTATGGAGCTTTTTCACTGACGTCACCATACAGTATCAAAGATATAACTTGGAAATTTAGATTTATTTCTAATTTTACAACTAACCTCTATTATTAAAATCTTCCAAGTAGATAAAAACCTCATGTAACAAGTTAACTAGACATAAAACCCTTTCAACTCAACGAATTCTATACACGTATAACTGGCATTCAGAACAGAAACTTAAAACCTAATTTTAATGAGGTTTTATTTTAAAAAGGCATCTTTTCAAGTTGAAAGACATTATCTTTTACTTAGTAAGTGTTTAGATTTCGAGCATTTGAGGTTTTTTGTTTGCTTGGTTGGTTGGTTTGGTTGGGTATTGTTTCGTTGGTTTTTTGGCTTGGTTTGGGTTTTTTTGCTCCAAGGCTTCCAAAGACAGGGTTGTTGCTACCCACAAAGATGAGACTTTCAAGAACACTCTAACCCACTCACAGCCCTTTTCTCTCTCATAGCCATGAAGTCAGGAAATTTGGGGACGGTAATGTTCTTTAGCAATCTTTAGGAAACACAACCTAAGTTTAAGCTTCTTATAAATTTTATCTTTTAAGATGAAAAATGTGAGTTATGTCAAAATGACTACTTTAAAAGCAAACTTGTAAAAAAAAAAAAAAAAGAAAGAAAGCCCGTATTTCCTCTTGTGCTAACAGCCTGGCAATACTGAACCAGAAAGCCTGAGTCTGAGTCACATATTTTCAGAGGAGTTGCCTAAGGGCGACATGGCTCAGCTCCCATTCTGAGGAGGAAAGCAATCTGAACGAGAATGAAGATATTTCAGCCACAGGATGTTGATGTTAAACCTGGAAGTACGAAAGGACATGTGGCTTGTGATCAGGATACACTTTATTGTCAGGAAAGCATCCGAATCTTTTGAATAAATACTTATAGGGAAAGTCACCATCCTTAAAGATAGATTCCTTTTTGGACACCAGACGGAAGAATTAGACCAGAAGAGAAACCAAAATGGGCTTGAACTTACATGAAAATTCCAGCTTCTATATATTCTAAGCAATTAAATCAAAATATGCATATGTACTATTCTAGGATTGTAGAAACCCTGTAGCATGCATTTTTCTGTAAGTTTAAAACTGTTTACGGGATTTTAACAGAAGTAAGTTTATGGGGACTTCTATGTTATGCACTTGATTAATCCTTTTTATCCTCAAACCACATCTCTATTTTTCTAATTCAAACTACATATATGCATATGTAATTTAATATAAATAGACAAAATAGATAGATCGAGATAATTACTTTGATTTTCGAGCACTTTGAATAAGTAATTCAATGCATAAGTACAAAAAAATGGTAGCAATACCAACCTAAAGAGAGGAGTCAATGGATTTGGAAGCCAGTGGAGTAGTGAGACAAATTTCTTCATAGACAAAACTGTGAACGTAACGTCAAGTGAATGTATGATGTTTGATCCTGGAAATCTCTGCAATAGTTTATTAACTAAATTATCATCCCATTCTATTGATTTAACCATGCAGTTCATTATATTTTAAATGAAATTGTGTTAGAGATGTAAAGACAAAAATCATATATAAACATATATATATATATATATTCCTTTGACAAACTAGAAAGAATTAAAAATTTAAAAACACCCTAATGAGAGAGAGATAATCAACTTTGCTCCATATTGTAGTCAGTGGTTGAGGTGAAATACCTAAAAATACAGGTTTTATCTTTTAAATTTCAAATGGGCCCAATGTCTTTCAAAAACAGCAAGCTATTTTATTCTCTGTCTATTGCACCTCCATGGTAACAAATAACAGCTTTCAAATAATAAGTTCATTCTAATACCCAAGAAGTAAATAATTACTAAAAGCAATATTTTCTCTAAGGTAAATTTTCATGGTAGTCAATTTCCCACAACTTAAAACACAGGTGCAAAGCTACAGGAAAGAAGAAATGGCTTCATGACCTATGCATCCTTGGTTCAAAGTTGTATGCTATTTTCAAGCCACCACTCTCCCAGAATTTACACTGTTAAATTGATTAGCCTGACAAACAAGATGATACGGATGCTATCTGTGCAATGCTAACACAGCTTTGCTCCTCATGAAACTGAAAACATGGACCCTGTTGCTTTTGACTGTAGCTACACACCACAACAATGCTGCTCTTTTCTTTATAGAAAATAAAAGGAAAAATTGAGATATTCGTCTTGATAATGGAGGCGAATAAAGGAACGTTTAGATTCGTGAAGAACAGGGGAGTTTCAGATTACAGGCAGTTCTCAATTTCTCTTCAATATTGGTTTTAAAATGAAGACTACTTAACAGGGATTTCAAAGAGTTATGTCAAATGAGGACAACCTCACCCCAGCCCAAACCAAGTCTTTCCTTGATGTTTCAGAAAAGTACATTAGTCAAGGCTATTTTATTTCTCCTGTACTACTTGGAATTGCAAACTGATACAGTTTGCTTAAAAGCTGCCTGGCAAGGCATGCTCACAAACACAAACATATAATGTTTCATCTGGTTTCCATTTAACCTGAGCCTGTGCCAGAGATGGGCTTCATCTTGTAGCATAACGGTAACAGCTATCAATAATTCTAGGACTGTCTCCTCCAAGAACTAAGTTCAGATTTTTGGCTCATGATCCTTTAGATCTAGATAATAAGTATTTTAAATGACTTTAACAGTTTTTTTTTTCAAATTTTCTAACATGTTTTATGCATCCATTTCCTAATATCCCGGACTTAGTAGGGACTTTTGTTTATAACCAATGTGATATATCCAGTCATATCAGAGACTGATGAGAACAAAAAGCAAGAATAAAATCTCCTTTCTTATTGCCTCCCAAGCTTTGACTTTATTTCTATCTTAGCTTTGACTTGAAGTGAGACATTAATTCTCCCTGGATCTGGCTTAGGCTTTCTGATTGCAACCTCACCGTTAGTCTCCCTGGAACTCGCCTTCCCTACATACAGCAGATTTTGTGCTTGTTCAGACTCCGCAAGTATATTATATAACTTTCTACTATATTTATATAATTATATTACTTTCTATTTTGTATATAGATACTTTTTGTGCATCATTATTTATGGACTAAATATGATAGTGTTTATTCTTTCCTATAGAATTCTGAGGAATATTTCAACTTTTTCAGGTATTTATTTTGTTTACTAACCAAGTCTTAAAGTTCTTTTCCAAAGGATAAATTGGCATGTTTTGTGCTAAAGGTTTCCTCACTTGCAAATAAGTTTATAGTCTCATTGCCAAAAGCAACTGATGTACGGTCAGTTTGGCTTTTTACTTATAAATGTGGAATGAGAGTATCTATGTTCAGGTTCTCCATTCTCTCATAATTCTCTCCCACCGAGTACTGTGAGAATTCAAGGAACTATGCTTTATATATCTTCACAGCAGGTTATCCCTCTAGTTTGGCTTCTGATGGCTGCCTCTGAGACTACCCAAAGTGATGTTACCTGTTGTACTTCCCCCAAGAACTCTCAAAGCAGTGGTGCTCCCTAAGCTAATTCTCAGGACCAAAGAATTCATGCCACGCTTAGAAACATTAGATTCTCCCTGAGTCCTGAAAGGGAGTTCTCTTCAATGTGTTGATCTCCACCTCAGTTTCCCTAAGGTGGATGGATGCCAGCCAGAACCTGTTGGATCTGTAACTACACATCTTTTACTCCACCAACCAAAGTATTAAAGTCCATTTTAGTCAACGCTCTAGCTCCAGGTAAAGGGTAGATCTATCCCTACTGAAAGTTACTAAAGGACCCCAAATCAGCCCTGTGGCCAGGAAACTCAGTGCTGCTAGGCCAGACTTCATATGTCTACAGATATCACCTGCCTTCCTTGTTGAAGCTTATTTTAGAATCACCTTTCCTCAGCATTCCTTAAAAAAAATAAGATACAGAGGATAGGGAAAAGAAGTGCCATCTTAAATAATCAAATAATATTTTTAAAATATTCATTTATAATTATTTTATTAATTTTGTACATGTCATCAGAACTTACCCCTGAAGCTCAGAGAAAAAAAAAAGTTTGAGGTATTAAATTGAAAATACATTTGCACATGTTTGTAAGGATTTCCCACTACAATAATCAAATAAAAAAGTCAGTGTAACTAAACAGAACCTTCAGTTCAGGATTACCAGGGAAGCTGAATGAAGCAAACCTCACTAATTGCTGTATAACTTTGCTTCTCTTGTCCATCATAAAAAGGCAGCAAAAAAATAACATGAGACTTAAGTTGTCTCCAAAATGATGTTGCTGATTATTCAGCTCTATGTAATAAAGTGTAGGACTCAAAGGCCAAAAGCTGACGCAATCCAGCCATACAAATCACTCTTAGCCATCCAAAGGCAGAGTTCTAACAGACAAACCCGTTTCAGGGATCTAATGCCCGATTCACAGTGCTTAAACTTGAACACCTACTTATCCTAGGCATCTGAGATAGGTTCGTCATGGCATTTCAGTACTGTGTGCATACACAGAGGGTCATACACTGAGATGGTCCGTTAATCACGTTAACACAGAATCAAAGACAAGATTGACTTTTTAAGTGATTTAATTTTTGTTTAATATTGAAGAAATTATCTAGGATTTGTTTTTGCCCATCCTATTTCACTTTGTGCCTCTCACCTTGAAATAGAAAAGTTGAGGTAATTATATAACTAATTGTTGTAATATAAACACTTGCTCCTGAAATATTCAAGCAAATTGGAGAAAGGGCGGTCTTTTAACTTGGTGATTGATTTAATTATTATATTAATTTGCAGTGTGCATACTCCCCCTGAAACAAATCTGAAACTAAAAATTGATTTGCATATTGCATATTAAAAATCTGTCCTGAATAACAGGTCACAAATTACAGCAGTGACATCAAATGTCTACAGTTAGTACAATACTACCAGGAGCTGCACACCCAGCTTTGGTGTTTGTCACTGAATTCTTTTACTTGTTCAGCTGTGGGAATAACTTGAACATTTAAAAAACTGTGTCTTTTTATTGCTTTTATGTTAAACATGTAGTCTTTAAAAATTGGCTTTACAAGTATTTTCACGGAACTGTTAAAGGATCAAATCCTTTCACTATTGAGTACTAAGGGAAGCTTCTTTTCATTCCCAACTGAGCACGACATCTAAAAAATGACATTCCACAAAGACAGCCCCTTTGGACATTTATTGCCCCATGTGTCGTCATGAAATGTTTAGGACAAAGGAACAACTTTTTCATGTTGGTTCCTAAAGTGTTCCACAAACTTCACTTCATATGCATTTCCTCTTTGTTCTGGGAATAAAAAAAAGATGCTAGCTTGTTAGAAAACCCTAATAGGAGAGAAATGCATGCATGCATGGTGTTGACAGTATCCTCTTCTTAGGCAATGACTTCTAAATTAAGAAGAACCTTCCCATAGTGGCCTCGCTGCTGGACGCTTAGAAGCTAAGTGTTTACCTGGCAGGAGGAATCGCCTGTGCTGATGCTCTCACATGAGTCAGGACCAAGGCCTCATAGCCATTCATATTCAAAGGAGTAATTTCCTAGGAACACTCTGTATCCTTCAGACATTAACAACTACTTTCACGATTTGTTTTACAAATAGATTTTCCAAGAGTGCTTTTCATTTTGTTTGGTGTTTTCTTTTTAAACAAATGTCATCAGGAATGAAAATCAACCCATGACACAGGTAGATCAATAGAAAAAGTAGTTAAATCTCAGGTGCCCCATTAAAGCTGGAGTTATCTGGAATAAAACAAAAGTAACTTCTATTTTGAGAAGAGTTGTACAATTTAATATTATTGTATTGGGCTTAACTGCTTAGCAGAAAATGCAACAAATTCTTTTTTTCCCATGTGCTTACATTTACCTCTTACGTCAACCATCAACAGACAGAAATTACAAATAACATGAGAAATGACTGATCCTTTAATATCTAAGTCCTGAATATTTGTATTTATTGTCAACGTTCCCATTGGTGATAGGAAAATAGGGTTGGCCACTTACACAGGTGGCAGTAGCAACATCATCAAAATTCTTTCATTGTCTTAACACTCATGAGCTACAACATGAAATATATCTAAACTAAAAAAAGAATATCAAATGTGGCTGGTATTCAATTCAGATGCAATTCTGACCACAGTCTCATGGAGTAATCAATGAAGCCTCCTTCTGAGAGTAGAACCAGTCATTGTCACTCAAAGACGGGATTTCTTACACCATTCAATACCAGGCTGTTGGATCCCTTTCTGTGTAGAATGGCCAGTGAGCACACGAGGAGGGAGAAATTTATGACTCCCAGAATGACCATTCCTGATATCAGAGAGCTGGTGACAGCATTCAGCTGGAAGGGAGGTGCACTCAAGGAACCTGTAAGAATCAAGCACACTGTTATAATGTCTTCCAAATATGTTTATCTCACCTCCTTTCACTTTGCTCCTACAGAATATTCCTCACCACTATCTCACAGCGTCACACTGGAGTATGCAGTAATCTATTAACAATAATTCAACCAAAGACCCAAAGTATTGTGTGGGTGAGAAGTGTGGTATCCCATAAACAGGCAAAACAAAACAAAAGCTAAAAATGCTATAAAAATTGCCCAACACATCACATATGGGTTTAAAATTCCCCTGTGAACTGTTATTCAAAAACTTGTGAAGCTAGAGCTCATTATACTAGTAAGCTACAGTTTGATAACAGATCACCAAAACATTCTGAAATATTACTATTTTATTTGCTAATTATCTTACCAAGCTGTGAATTGTTGGTTGGAGTCTCATCTGAGGAGAGATAACAAAAAAACAAAAGTGAAAATGTCTCTCCAGACACTTGTATTCTAACTCCCTAACTTTGAAACTTCACCCCTATTCATCTTCTCCACCCAAGCTCCATGGACAATTCATGAATGAACACCTGTAAACCTGGGTTTTGCCATTTTCTATTCCCTGTGTACCAGATTTCATTCCCAAGTCTACAAATAACATCACAAAATATATTATACTGTATTCTCTCCTGCCAACGCTGTTTCATCATTTTGTCTCTGCCAGGTGAGTGAGGGCAGTAATTGTTAACAGCTACTACAGTTTTTATGGACTTATAACCTGCCATTTGTTATTCTGTTACAGAGAAATATTCATTATTTAGTGTCACTCTATTTTAAGAGTTGCCCAATTTGCCTAGCATAATCTGCAAAAACATCATTCTGAGACCCAAGAAGATGAGTTCACTCTTAATAACTAAACAAAAGGACAACTAGACTTCTAAGCTTGAGCTGGAGTTCTATTTGTATCTGCAAAATTGAAGATTGAAGCAGTTGATTGTCATTTTCCCTTGGTGAACATGACAGAGGCAATGAGCATGCTTTCTTAGTTTTCCCATTCTTACAGACTAATTTGCAATCATGTTAAAATTAACCTTTGAGCCAGAAACTAGATTATTCCATATCCATGTTAAAATGTACATGTGTACTTGTGGTTGTTATTTAAGTCATAAGATTTGTACTGTTGACTACAGATTATACACATTTTTACAATTAATGGATGTATAACTGTGTAGCACCAGACTTCATAAAGCTCTGTTTCATGTGTTGTCATATTTAATCCTCATGATAGCCCTGTGGTTTAGGCAGCATTGCTACCTCCATTATACAGCTGAGGACACTTCCCTTTGTCATTGCCTCTATGGCAAAATAAACATATGTTAAAATCAACAGTCTCGTTCACAGCCTTTTTGTCTAAAATGATATAAACTGACTGAGAATAGAAAATATTTCGTAGCCTGAAGTATTAATTTCCATAATCAAAAATATTTTCTATGCATGGGCCCTGGGGAAATATTATAAAATATCTGATCTCATTTCCTTTCAGATACTTGACTGATAGCAAAAAATACAGATCTGTTGTCAGGTCCTGAAATACAGATTTGAAAGCTAACATGGCACCTACTCAGGGCACTCTTTACAATGCGCATGGGTGTTCATTTGGGGGATGTTTTACGGTGTGCATTGGTATCCAGAGGATGATTTACAGTGTGTAGTGCATTGTGATAGGACAAAAAACGAAAAGGGACATTCACGGGAAGATCCTAACCCCCTTCTAACGTATCTGTATAAAGGCACTTTCTTTCTCGTGGGAATAAATAGGATGAATGGATTGTGGCAATTCATTGAAATGACATCTATGTCCTGTGCACAGAATAAGCTGGAATCTTTTTAATACAGTCTCTTTTTTTTTGCAGGAGTTATATTTAAGTCCTTTAAGATTGCTTTCAAAAGAAAGCTCCTTCCTATAAAATGTACAGAATGTGGCAGAAATGCTATTACTAAATGCCCATCCCATACACACACACACACACACACACACACACAATTTTTCTGCAACCTGAGGCTAGAAAAATATCAGAACATCTGTATTTCTGTCACCACCCACTAATGAAAAAAAACATATTCTGAATACTTTCATGAACACTTTGCTATGGATAAAACATCCCTGTGTATTAAGACCAAACCCCTCATGTCAAATAAAAACACTAGTTCCAGGTTCAAGAGCAGAACAGATGAAAGCATAGTACTGTTGTCAGATAGCTGAAATCAAGCCATGTACTGTTTGAATGCAGTTTGAAATTAAATGTGAATAATAAATTCTGATGGGGAATTGCCTTTCTGTTTGGTTTTGCTGATATTCTCTAAGTTATTGTGTTGTTGTAATAATGATAATAACAAAAATACTATCTAACTCCAAAGAGGAAGCAGATGGTTTCCTGGAGTGTTAGGTCACTAACCACTTCTGTGTTCCCTCCAGGCGTTTTGTTGTTGATAGGTACATGTGTGCTAAAAGAGATGCATGAAACCTAAAGGAACAAAATAAATTTGAATATAAAACTCAGTGAGCTCCTCAAAACAACATACAGCTGTCTGAGGATTCGCAGGAGAGGCAGCAGTAGCAGGACCACAGCTGTTTGCGCCAGGAATGGCACAAACATTGCTGCTACGTGTCTCCCTCGCATCTAAAAAGTTGTACTAAATAGAAAATATAAACATCACTCACTGGGAAAACATATGCAGAATGAATATTTCCCTTATCTCTAGCAAACTTTAAAAATGTCCAATTACCTATGCTGTGAAATGAACCTTTATTTTACATTTAAAAAAAGCACCAAACTATTTTAAATTCCCAGTGTACAATGCAGGCTAGCTAATAGTCTAGCCCTGAACTCTACAATTCTTAAAGGGTTACATCATGGGTTAGTTTCTAGCAGTGTGCCTGTCTTATGTAGAGGCTGAATATGTGTGCTCTTATGAATTATTAACTACCCATAAAACTGTGATTCTACTTGTGTAAGAGTTTGGCTTTGGATTATTCATAACAACTTACGTTAACAAAACAATAGTTATTGTTTTCCAGCATTTGCAGCAGAATCATTTGCTACAGGCAATTGTCTACCTTAGAAACATCAACATTTGGAAGCATTTAGTAAGTATACTGCAGAAACTTTAAGGATTTTACATTTCAAAAATATGAATATTTTCATAAGTCAGCTATCAAAAGTATTAATGTTATCGAGCAAAAATAACTGAAGCAGATTTCATTTCATTAACACACAAAACAAAGGAGCATTTCTAAGAATTTTCAACTTCGTGGACTTCACCCAAACCAGACAACATCTCGGGTCAAGCAGTGGCACTCTGAGTTAACTGAGCAAAATTCCCAAGGATCAGGACTTTGGAGAGAGCAAACCAAGCCTGAATGGGACTTGTCTATAGAAAACCCATCATTGGACCTAGAGAAACAAATTTTAAACAACTCCAGCAGAAACTATAGTGAGACACAGAAAAAGCAATAGCTTAGGCCAAGAAGCCCAACAGGAAGTTTACGTAAGAAGTGTCGAGGGTAGACACAACTTGGATTCTATATCTTGAGGAATTTTTAAGAGCGTGTGGATCTTGTATTATTACAATGTTGATATATTGAATTGTAAACAATGAAGCCATTTTAAAGATCAAGCTTACACTACTTACCAAAATAATAGCAAAATAAAATGAAGTAGAGTGAGAGAGGAGTACTCAAAAGTGCCTCAAAGATTTGAAAAGGATTCTTCCAGGCTTTGTCAGTGGAGAAAACTAAATTCTCATGTGTCAGATTCTTCAGGTAGAAATAGTTCATAAACCAGGAAAAAGGAACTCTGATCATGATGGCATAGGCACTCTACTTGGTTTCTCATTCTTTAAGGATAGATACTTTGGGACTAGAGAGATAGCACATCTGTTAAATGTGCTAGCTAATCTTCCAGAGTACCTAAGTTAGATTCCCAGCACTCACATCATGTGAATGATGTAGGATTTCCCTCTGTGCTGTAAATATGTTCTATTACCATTGGTTACTAAAGAAGGTTCTTTGGCCTATGGCAGGGAAGGATAGAGTTAGGTGGGAAAACTAAACTGAATGCAGGGAGAAAGGGGGCAGAGTCAGGGAAACGCTATGTAGCTGCTGAAGGAGAAAGATTCTGGAACCTTACCGGTAGGTCACAGCCATGTGGTGATATACAGGTTAATAGAAAAGGGTTAATTTAAGATGTAAGAGTTAGCTAGGAATACACCTAAGCTATCAGCCAGTGTTGCAATTAACATAGTTTCTGTGTGATTATTTGGGTCTGGGCAGCCAGGAAATGAACAAGCAGTCTCCTCTTAAAAGTGACTCATAACTGCCTGTGACTCCAGCTCCAGAAAATTCTAGAAAAAGTTCTCTTCTGGCCTCACACATATGTCTTATATACACAGAATGAGTCTCATTCACACTAAGAAAATGTTTTTTAAAAAAGAGATATTTTAAGGATCTAGACATGGGGTTAGTGACATCTAGAAGCTTGAATTGCTATCTTTAATAGAGTTGGAGGGTTTTACTTTTTTTGACTTTTGAAAATTATTTTATCCTAACAAAATATTCAAAATTTTATGATGTTTAAATTTTCTTGGGCTGGGTATGAAGGAAACAGGGTTACAACTAAATCATCTATCCAAGATGGACCCAGATGTCTCTTTCAAAGTGCTTTGCTAATAGGGAAATAACTCTACAAATACTCCATAATATACAAATAGCTTTGTTTTGCCTACCCTGAAGCATTACTAATTACAGGAACTTAGAGTTAGATTTCCATCCAATGTAATTCCACAAGCAATATCTTATAACTAGATAGAGATAAGATGTGGGGCTTTCACAAAATGCAAAGCAGTCATTTTTAAGCCCTCCAGACAAATCCTCAGAAAATAAATAGATACCAAGTTAGAAATTTTACATTTAAAATATTTCTGACTTATTTAAAGGTCCTATTAGCTTCTTTTTCAATAATAGTATGCTTATATAAACACAAGGAAGTGAATAATTAACTCAATTTCATACATTTTTAGGCTAAAGTACTTTTACTTAATTATTTATGTATTTCAGCCAAACTTCTTTTTTTACTATTACGTAGGTAACATTGGCAAAAAGGTAAAGGCAATTTAATTGAAAGATAATAAGAGCCTTATAGCCACACAAAAATTAAGAAAACACTATTAGCATATAAACCAAACTGTTCTCTTTATTCTTTTGAGAACATTCTGCAACTACATTATAAAGAATCTTGAAACCTACCTTTTAAAACTCTGGCTTTTAAGCATGCAAAGAGAAATGCAGTTATTAATAGTCATGTGGCTTTTTAGAATAAAAGCTGGACCTAGAGCCAAGTGCATCTAGCTTCAGTTTTAGCGTGTTCAAATTTACCATATGCCTCTTTTATCTGGTCAATTCTGAAAGCTTCTAGCTTCGTACAGAATTAAATCCATGTTCCTTGGTCTCATCCATGTAGTTTTGAGCACAAATGTGCAGGGAAAACATTTGTATCCATGAGAATATGTGTGTGTGACCCCATGTCCATCTGCTCATATAAATCTATGAATGTGAATGTGCTCCCTCGCTGCAAAAGGAAGGAATGAGGCAAGTGGTACTCAACGTGGGCAACTCAGCAGGATTTGCTAGGATGCTTTACCAAGATGTAGAGCATTCACAAGAATAAGTGTGTTTCTTGGGCAGAAGGTTAAGGAAAGGCTTCCAGAGAGTGAAGCTTTAGAAAGAAAAATGTTGCTTATTTTTAAGATCTTATCTTTGTATTTATAATTGTATATATGTGCACATGCACACATATGTGTGCAAGTATGTTCCAGTGCCCCTGGAGGCCAGAGGCATCCTGCAACTGATCTGCCTTTACAGGAGATTGTGAACCTTATGGGAGCTGGGGTCAAATGGGTATTCTGCAAGAGCAGCAAGTGCTCTTAACTGCTGAGCTATCTCTTCAGCACCAAGGAAACTCTTACAGGATCTTACTTTTGTGTGGCGGCCAGGCTCGATAGTGCCTCCTGCTGGTCGGTTTTAATAAAAAAAATAGATAACGCGGGGAATAGTGCATAGAATTCATACAGGTAAGCCACAATGGGAAGAATGGGAAGTGCAAATTGGAGGCACAACATGAAACATTTGCACTGGCAGGTGGGGGGCCATGAGGAACAAAAGAAATGTAGTGAAGACACATTGCCTCTGGCCTAAACACTGAGTACGTGGAAAGCTGCTCACCAGTCTCACCGCTAACTAGAGTTCTTTAGAAATCTGGAGTTCTTGGAAGCCAAGTAGCTGGCCGATTCGGATTCCCCTCCTGCTACATACAAAAGGAGGGGCTTTCTTACCGCTGCGAGTGATGATGGGACCAGCAGACAGGACCGCGTTTCCAGAAGTGCTCTGAGGAATCCAAGTTGTCCTGCTCCCAACATCTCTCTTTTTTCTGTTGCCACAAATCTGAGGTGTTAATGGAAACAAATGAAATTCCACACCAGCACAAAATTGTTTCTTTATGGCCATTTGGAAAGCAGATTCTTTTGGAAGATACACCACATGTTTAATTTTATACATTTCCTTCTGTGCATTTATTTAATTACTTTGCATATAACTGCTACAGCGTTTCTTCTTCTGGCTTGGACCACATTTCTTATTCCCTCCCTGCTGTAACTATGCATTGCCTCATTAGTTTACATAGCTCAACAGCTCTCGTGAAAACGAGCTGTGTTTATCAAACTTTGCCACGTTTATTTCTCTCAAGCCTTTAATAAATTCTTCCCTAAAATGTTGGTCAGCACAGAACCAGGGTAATGTGAACTCTGCATTTGCCTCCATCTGACACAGCGAGTTAAGACCAAAGAAATCAATGAGTTGATAACTTTGTATTTACGTAGTGATTGGGTGTATATATATTAAAGCTAATTTAAATTTGAAAAATTACTTACATTTGTCCTCAAGTTAATAGTAATGTAATTCTAGGAAGCCTGTTTGGGTGAAAGTTCTGATTCTTAAAAATTTTTTACTCACTATAGCTATAGTTTGATGGCAGCTGCATCCCATTGGAACCAGATCTTTCAATGACTCTATCTTTTAATTGAAAGGATTCTTGAACCATCTGGTGCTAATCTACCTTCTAGAACCAGCTGAACCCTCCTCATGTTTCCCTCCACTTTTTGCTCCAACCACCCTGGCACATGTGTCTGCAGCTTCTGAACATCCATTGGAATGGACTCTCTCACACACTTGATCTTTGCCCTGCTGGGGTTAGTCCATTCTCAGATTCACAAGCCAGACCATCTCCAATCTGTCCTCTCCTTTCTCAAATGACAATCACTCGCTTTTACTACAAAGCAGATCTGCCTTTGCTACTACTCTTTTAATTGTGCTTTTCATTCATTCTTTCACAGTCCTAAAAGATAAACCAATTGAATTCTAATCCATGATAGCTTCTTCACTTCATCCTCATCTCGACACACAGTAAACATTCGATAAATCCTCACTATATGAACTATCAAGTCATTGTTCACCCTAATTTATGACTTTCCTGAGATCTGATAGTCTTTCAGCTTAGATTAATTCAGAGAGCTTAAACAAACGGGCTTATAAACATACCGGCATGAGGAGGGGACAGTCATCAGCTCT
>LOEQ01016038.1:5100-15759 GCA_001685075.1 Bramus lutescens | reverse complement strand
TAACCTCTATTTATTTTATTTTTACTTTTACTTTTTGAGACAGGTTCTCTGTATATCTTTGTCCTGGAATAACTCTGTAGACCAGGCTGTCCTTGAACTCACAGAGGTCTGTCTGTCTCTGCCTCCCAGGCAAATCCTGCCGGCTTGCACCACAACTGGCTACTCTCTTTCTTTCTTTCTTCCTTCCTTCCTTCCTTTCTTTCTTGCTCTCTCTTTCTTTCTTTCTTTTTTTGTTTGTTTACTTTGAGAACTTTAACTTTTAGCTTGTATATATCTTTAACACATTGTAAACCATTTAGAGTTTTTTTCTTCTTTAAATCTCTCTTTACTGTATCCCTCTCTTTTTCTGACCACATGGGTCTTTAATTTACTAAGCAATCATGGCTGAGGTACTGGCCGGAACCATGTTTATTGCCAAAACTCTATGGTGTTTTAAGGTCTGTGCCAGCAAGCAAGCTGCAACAGTGTGTCCATAAACAACACTCAAAAGCTCCTATGGCATTTCAGGGTCCTTGCCAGGAAGCAAGCTGCAACAGTGTATCCATAGCTCCATAGTTGCGACCCCCTGCTTGAAAGAGTCAGAGTTTTCCCTGGCAGGACGGCCCAGAAAGCCGGCATTTTTAAAAACAGCGCAGCTTTTTTTCCTGCTACAGCTGAAAACCGAAATGCTTTACTCTAGTCTTTTCCAAGATTTCTCAGACTTTTTGTGGATGCAGTTATCCATGTGGGCACTCAAAAGTTTGTCCTCAGAGTTAGGGACATCTATTAGGGGTTGGTTATAAATGGTATAGGGTTCGGGGTAGAAATTAAGTAGGCTCACATATCTCTTTTGAAAAAAAAAGGGATTGGATGGGATAATAGGTAGATTATTGTGAGCTTACTCACACTAATAATAGTGAGTAACAGAGTGAATACTTGTGAGTTATTATTTATAGACAATTTACATTGTTATAGATTCTTATATTTTGATACAAATTCAAATTATATTTGTTATATTAAATATGCTCCTATCTCTGTGTACAATATTTGTGTACCTATGCAAAGCTACTTTTTCAAATTATATGCATACATGTTTCTACTTCTGCTTAAGATATTTTGCATATTGGTGCAATTTTAGGATAAACTTATCATATTGCACTGTACATTTCTAACTCTGATTAAGATACTTATACTTGTTTATATTTTGAGGTCATTGTCCTCATTTGTTGCACATTTGTTTAAAGATAGTTCAATGTTTTAATAAAAAGCCTTAGTCTTTATGCTATATAGGTATTAAGAATTATAGGTAAATAGTAGTTCGTGTTTGTCATACTTTTAGTTAGACTGATCAAGTTCTTCAGCTATATAGAGATTGTATTCCACTTAGACAGGCAATCTTCAACCACTTCAAAGAATTGTAGAATATGGCAATTAAATTACTTAGAGCTCTGTTGACATGAGATACAATTGCTCCTGACAGCACTGATCTATTCCTGAGAGACTGCTGTGCACTGGAGCCTTTCCACTTGAAGCTTGTTTTCTTCTTGGCAAAACTGGCCTTTGGGCAAAGAACTGCCTCTGCCTTGACCACTGATAAAATGCATGGTGTCCAGACTGGACAAAAAGGATATAAGCAAAAAGACTGTCNAAACTCTGCATCTCTATGTCTGATGTCAAAATGCTCTTCAGATCTCCAACTCTTTTCAACTTCTTTGGACTGCAACACACTTCTCTCTCTTGGGTTGGTTCCACTCCCTTTCAGCAGCTCTCCTCAACAGGTATCCCATGACTCAATCATCTCTAAAATCTTGGTGTCTCCAAGGCAATCCAGGCTTCTCCTTCACAGCTTCACAATGTTGCCTATCTAGACCTCCATTCAGACACACATGCCTGGTGTTATCAGATTTCTTTAGTCATGGAGGAATATTCCATAAACCCTTTTTTTCTGTCCTTGACTCTAAAGCCAGAACCATATGCCCAAAGCTGCCAAGTTCTGCTGCTTGCTGGGTCTGGGACATGGTCCCCTCGTTCAATTATATCATCATCAGTTTTCTGTTTTTGTTGGTTTCCTTCACTGCCTAATCTTGGCTGTCCTGAAATTGAATCTGTAGACCAGGCTGGCCTTGAACTCAGAGATCTTTCAATTACATCTTCACCAGATTTCTGTTGTTGATGGATATCTTCACTTCCTAAGTTTTGCTGNGCTGCCAAGTTCTGCTGCTTGCTGGGTCTGGGACATGGTCCCCTCGTTCAATTATATCATCATCAGTTTTCTGTTTTTGTTGGTTTCCTTCACTGCCTAATCTTGGCTGTCCTGAAATTGAATCTGTAGACCAGGCTGGCCTTGAACTCAGAGATCTTTCAATTACATCTTCACCAGATTTCTGTTGTTGATGGATATCTTCACTTCCTAAGTTTTGCTGGTTTTGAGCTTTCTCTGTAGACCAGGCTGGCCTCAAACACAAAGATCCACCAGCCTCTGTCTCTGGAGTGTTGAGATTAAGGATGTGTACCACCACAGCTGGTACTAAGCATTTTTTAAAATTCATTTTCACAAGTTGGAAACTTAGCTGGATGGGATAATACCCTGAGGTCACCACTCCCTTTATTCCATTTATTAATCTGTTTATCTCTTTGAACACAGGACTAAGCTCCATTCCACTTCCTGGTGCTCCTTTTTTCTTCAAATTGTACATTTTGTATTTTTNAAGGATGTGTACCACCACAGCTGGTACTAAGCATTTTTTAAAATTCATTTTCACAAGTTGGAAACTTAGCTGGATGGGATAATACCCTGAGGTCACCACTCCCTTTATTCCATTTATTAATCTGTTTATCTCTTTGAACACAGGACTAAGCTCCATTCCACTTCCTGGTGCTCCTTTTTTCTTCAAATTGTACATTTTGTATTTTTTATTTTCTCAGCTTGTTTCTTTTCATTATAAATATTCAATAGAATTACCATTAATAACTCTATGACAGAGTCTATACTAGGCTGTTTTGTGATTTCGTCTGCCTACGGAATTATTATAAAACTTTCCACTTTAGCTTCAGGCAGACTCTTCAGACAAAGGCAAACAGAACCACTTTCTTCACCAAAATATCACAAAAAATGTTCTCTAGGCCACTTATTAATATTCTCCTTTGAAGCCTCTTGAGCCTGGCCCCAACAGTTCATGAAATCAGGCTCAGCACCAATGTCTTCCATGCTCCTAATATGTCCCATTAAGCAGCACTTGAAATATTCAACTGATTTTTGAATCCACAGTCCCAAGGTCCATATTCCTTCAAACAAAAGCATGGTCAGGCCTATCACAGAAACCCAGTCCCTGGTACCAACTTCTGTTTCAGTTAGGTTTCTATTGCTGTGGCAAGACACCATGAGCACGGCAACTCTTAGAAAGGAAAACACTTAATTGAGGTGGCTTACAGTTTAGAGGTTCAGTCTTTATCACCATGGCAGGACATGGCAGGGTGCAGGCAGACATGGTGCTGGAGAGGTAGCTGAGAGTTCTACATCTTGTGCAGGCAACAGGAAGTAAACTGAGACACTGGGTGTAGCTTGAGCATATGTAAGACCTTCACACCCACACCCACACCTACAATGACACACTTCCTTCGGCAAGGCTGTACCTACTCCAACAAAGTCATACCTCCTAATAGTGCCACTCTCTATGAGCTTATAGGAGCCAACTTCATTTAAAGCACCGTAGAACTTCAGGCAGAGGGGACTCTCTGACCAGCAGATCTGCCTGCAAACTGCAGAGAGCTCTGGAGATGCAGCTCCTNGCCACTCTCTATGAGCTTATAGGAGCCAACTTCATTTAAAGCACCGTAGAACTTCAGGCAGAGGGGACTCTCTGACCAGCAGATCTGCCTGCAAACTGCAGAGAGCTCTGGAGATGCAGCTCCTGAGTGAACGCTGTGGTGGTTCAGTAGTGCAAGCGCCTTAGTCACCATGCTGTTAGGGGAAACGGATTGCTTGTACACAGTGGCAGCAAGCTCTGGTTCCTAAATTAGACTTGGGGAGAATCGTTTCCTTGGTGTGCTGCCATTGCCCCTTCTGGGCATGGCTACATAGATGGTTGTTAACTTCTTCTCAGGAAAAGCAACAAAGCAATGCTCTTCAGAACCATGCCCGTGACACCCGACTTTCTGGAGGTAGTAGGTACTTTTTATACTTACTATATCTCTTGCATCTTTTTCCCTTTCCACTTTCTTAGCTTGTTAACTTAGACTGCCTTCTCTCTGCTCTTGCTTTGTTCCTGAAGATGCCTATGCATACAAAGCCTTTGGAAGCTTGCACTGTGTGCCATTAAGACTGGCATGGAACCTACTAAAAGGAAAACCTGAGAAGCAGAGAAACCATACTAGTAACATCAGGAAGGAGTAGGGTGGAGATGCTGTTTGCAATAGACAGAGAGTTGGAGAACTGTGTCTGGGAAGGATGCGCTGAGCTTTGCTGCATGGCATGGTGTGAAATCCTTCTCGTGGCCTCTCACATGAGGCTGCAGTAAAGACCTGATTGCTTTCAGCTCATGCTGGATAGCCCTGCAGGGCACCTGGTACTGCAGAAAATAACCAGTGGAGAGTGACAAGCTTTAAAGACACAGATGCCACTGGNGAGAAGCAGAGAAACCATACTAGTAACATCAGGAAGGAGTAGGGTGGAGATGCTGTTTGCAATAGACAGAGAGTTGGAGAACTGTGTCTGGGAAGGATGCGCTGAGCTTTGCTGCATGGCATGGTGTGAAATCCTTCTCGTGGCCTCTCACATGAGGCTGCAGTAAAGACCTGATTGCTTTCAGCTCATGCTGGATAGCCCTGCAGGGCACCTGGTACTGCAGAAAATAACCAGTGGAGAGTGACAAGCTTTAAAGACACAGATGCCACTGGCGACAGTAAACATAAACAAATTAAAGATGAACAAAGGGGGCAATAGCTGGCTCATTTTACAGACTCACATTCAGGCTAAACATAGTTAGCAGAAGAGAATTTGTCTGGAAATCTGGGTGTCTGAGAACCTTCCAACAATAAAACTGCTGAGGGCCACCAAAATGCTGCAAATGAGTGATTATTTATGAATGCATTCAATTAAGGAAAAGCTAGGATAGCGCATAATAGTTCATTTTGAATGTCTATTTAATGTCTAACTTTGAATGGTTTTAGATTAAGTTATAATCATGCATTCAAACACAGGATAAATATATACAATCAATTTCCTTTCTCTTTGAAGTGGTATTTTAAGACAACAACAATGGTAATAGCAATGCTGTATTTTTAACACTGCCCATGGAGCCCAAACTGGGGACTTCCCTCAAGGGGACTCTGCGATGGCAGTCTTTCAGTTCTTAGGTAATTACATGCTGTGGAGAGAGACCAGGATAAAAATTGCTATTTATTAATTATTTTCTTCAGAAACGATTTTCCCATAGTTTCCCTTAACAAATATCTTATTAGTAATGACTAAAAAAAAATCTTCAGAAAGGGAATTTTCTTCATATTTTCCTATTCCAAGCATTCGATACAATTGGCCAACACTGTACTTCCAGGTGAGAGAAATATCAGGCACTAAGAGGAGTGGCTATTCTTCCAGAGGTCCTGGGTTCAATTCCTAGTACCCTCATGAAGCCTCATAACTGTCACTCCAGTCCTAGGAAAGCTAATGCCCTCTTCTGATCTCTATGGGCACCAGACATACACAGGGTACATAGACACACATGCAGACAAAATATCTATACACACAAAATGAAATAGAATAAAATACTTCTGAAAGAGTATATTCCTTTAAAAATCTTTATTTCATCTAGGGTTGCTACGGTTACCACTAACAATGGGTTACTCAGGACAAACCCAAGGAAAACCACAATGATGGATTGTCTTAAATTTAGAGGAGCTGGTAACCCACTCCCCAGCCCCAACAGTTTCCCCAAGCTACCAACTGTATACAACATCCCCAGGCACAGAGCATTTGAAACTAACTGGTGTTCCATTTCCCCGACTCATGCTTGGTCATTTAGGCTAAGTCATCCCCAGCACATTGTTGGACTCTAACACAAATGTAATTATGAAAAGCAGAATGAGTCCCAGGGTGAGCCTGGTGTGGCAGATCTCAGCATGAGGAGGCCTTGGAGACTGCCTGTGAGCCTTTGTAGATCGTCTATAATAAATGCCATAGAAAACTACCAAATGGACCTCAACAGAGAAGCAGAGAAAGACCGTAAATAAACCTGTGCTGGTGATGTGTCATCCTATGTCACACCCCATGTCAAATTGTGACATTGAAAGGTCTATATTATAAACTGATAAAATATGCATGCACAATTAATAAGGCATGAAAAGGAGAGTAGTAAAATTCATATCAGCCAAGCTAAGTCTGAGCTCAGACAAACCTAAACTTTAGATTTGGTTGGGACAGCAGTTAAAGGTTGGTGAATTTTATAGACCACTCTCGCTTTTGACTAGTACCACCTTGCTTGGCATGGCTAAAGGACAGTTTCCTTATATGCAAGATGAAATTAATACAACCTACCTCCTTGGATTCTTGGGATGGTTACATGTCAGCATTTATGCCTAATACACAAGTGCCCAATAAAGTGTACAGTTTCTCCTGTATATAGACACATACAAACAAGTGCGCAGGTTCCCCAGGCACTCCCTGGATATCATGTGTTTATAAAATTGGCCCAAAGAGTGAGACTGTGAAAGCCAGGAACCTCGTTGGAAGATGCTGTAAAATTAGTTTGAAAAACTTTGGAGAGAATATTAAATTTCAGGAAGTCACTCTCTACTACATGACTCCTAGTTATCCTGTTCCTAGTTATCCAATCATCACTAGGGAAGTCCAGATATAATTAACACATTTTCTCGTTTCATTTCTGTTGCTGTGATAGCATAACCCAAGAAAAAGCAACTTAGGGGAGAAAAGAACTTATGTGGCCTACAGTTTCTAGTGACGGCCTATCATGGCAAGGGACGTCAAGGTAGGAACTTGAGGCATCCAAGAGCAGAGAAGGAAGAAACCTACGCCTTACCCGCGTGTACTCAGCTCACTCTCCACTCCATAAGGTAGAACCTCTCTCTCTCTCTTTTTTTTTTCGTTGTTGTTTTGGATTTTTTGAGGCAGGGTTTCTCTATGTAGCTTTGGAGCCTGTCCTGGAACTAGCTCTTGTAGACCAGGCTGGCCTTGAACTCACAGAGATCTGCTTGCCCCTGCTTCCTGAGTGCTGGGATTAAAGGTGTGTACCACTACTGCCAGGCAATATAACACCTCTTGGACACACTCCCAGGCTAGTGTAATATAGTTCAGTGGTTCTCAACCTGTGGGTCTCTACCCCTGTAGGGTCATATATTAGATATCCTGCATATCAAATATTTACATTACGACTCACAGCAGTAGCATAATTACCGTTATGAAGTAGCAATGAAAATTGTTTTTTGGTTGGGGGGTCAACACAACATGAGGAACTGTATTAAGGGGTCACAGTGTTAGAAAGGTTGAGAACCACCAGTCTAGGCAGTCCCCTCAATGAGACTCTTCTCCAGAAAGCCTAGGTTGTGGAGAGCTGGAAGTTACAGCTAAGCATCACACAGGGTGGG
Source organism: Bramus lutescens (assembly GCA_001685075.1). Lineage (NCBI taxonomy): Eukaryota > Metazoa > Chordata > Mammalia > Rodentia > Cricetidae > Bramus > Bramus lutescens. The sequence goes on along the minus strand of LOEQ01016038.1, from coordinate 8,181 downwards.
AATGTTTTGTATTTGGAAGTTTTCTTTATCCCTCTTCTCAATTACTTGCTCTTTGGAGATCGTCCACAGATGTGAGGAGGCTACAGACTGTCAGGTGATAGTTAGGAGTCTTTTGCAAACACATTTTACTTGGAAGATACATTTACATGTCAGTTCCTTTAGGAAAAAAAAAGTTAACTGTGGCCATAGACACGTGACTAATAGTCTGCTAGGGTGTGCTGTCCCGNTATGTAGCTTTGGAGCCTGTCCTGGAACTAGCTCTTGTAGACCAGGCTGGCCTTGAACTCACAGAGATCTGCTTGCCCCTGCTTCCTGAGTGCTGGGATTAAAGGTGTGTACCACTACTGCCAGGCAATATAACACCTCTTGGACACACTCCCAGGCTAGTGTAATATAGTTCAGTGGTTCTCAACCTGTGGGTCTCTACCCCTGTAGGGTCATATATTAGATATCCTGCATATCAAATATTTACATTACGACTCACAGCAGTAGCATAATTACCGTTATGAAGTAGCAATGAAAATTGTTTTTTGGTTGGGGGGTCAACACAACATGAGGAACTGTATTAAGGGGTCACAGTGTTAGAAAGGTTGAGAACCACCAGTCTAGGCAGTCCCCTCAATGAGACTCTTCTCCAGAAAGCCTAGGTTGTGGAGAGCTGGAAGTTACAGCTAAGCATCACACAGGGTGGGAATGTTTTGTATTTGGAAGTTTTCTTTATCCCTCTTCTCAATTACTTGCTCTTTGGAGATCGTCCACAGATGTGAGGAGGCTACAGACTGTCAGGTGATAGTTAGGAGTCTTTTGCAAACACATTTTACTTGGAAGATACATTTACATGTCAGTTCCTTTAGGAAAAAAAAAGTTAACTGTGGCCATAGACACGTGACTAATAGTCTGCTAGGGTGTGCTGTCCCGTGCCGTCTTCACTCATGGCTGGAGAGATGTTAATTAGCACCTCTTTTTGCTCACTTTAATTGATCAGCTGGTAAGTAGATGTGATTGGACCTAGTGCAACTATACAAACATTTAAAATGATTGCATCTAACCTCATTTCAGAGATATTGGGGAGGCATATGCATTTAAAAAGCCCCGGAAGATTGCCAGGTGTGTCCGCCTCACATTCATCAGCACCCCTAGGCTATTTCAGAGTCTTCCTTATCTCTGAGTCACTCCTGTTGCGTTTTTAGTTTTTTATTATTATTATTTCTTATTTAGTAATCTAGTCTCTTGGGTCTACCACCATCTCAGAGAATAAGTAACAAGGAGAATCGGTCTATGTGAAGAAATGATTCTCAGTAGCACAAGTAAAGCCCTACAAGGGATTCCAGAGACACCGCACAGATGAACTTAAAGAAAGTGAGTGTCATTAGGTTGGGAGAGATGGCTCGGCAGGCAAAGCTTTGGACTGTCTCTGGGATCCATGCTGTGGAAGAAAACTGACTCCTCTGTCTCTGTCTCTCTCTCTCCCTATCTCCTTCTCCCCCCCTCCACATGCAACTAGAAATTTCAAAGGAAAGGGAACCACCACACCCTGTGTTTTCTTTTGTATGTCACCTTGCTCTAAGGAGGAGGGGATGTCCTTCCCACTTTCAGCTTGCCGCCATCTCTGCACCATGCTTCAGTGATGACCTCTTGCCTGTGGTACAACGATCCTTTCGTTGAAGTCATAATTAATATTTCATGACAACTTGTACATAGAAAGAAAATCAAAGAACCGCAGCCTCAGGGTGTCTCAAAACCAACTGCAGTGAAGTCTTCAAATTGTATCACTGTTTTCCCCTCAGGTCATAACAAAGTCTTCCCTCTGACACAAATCCACTTCCAATGACAGGAGGTCAGGCGTGAAGCTGTGTGGCACGAGGATTAAGATGCAGTCAAAATACAAGAGGGTGAGCTTGGAGTTGTCTAAGAGCGAGGGCCCAGGTGACCAACAGAACTGTTTACTAACGGGACACTCTTTTAGCTGAAGAATCTTTGCATGGATGTACCTGTCCTCCAAGGTCATGAGCCTATTAGACTGTGAGTACGGAGGAGTCAACCAACTCCTGTTGAACAACGACAGCTTGACTGAGGTCTCCCCACTTTTAATGTTATATTGGTTATGTGTATGCATGTGTTCCTGCATGTATTTATGTGGACCACACCTGTGCACGTGTCCTAGGAAGTAAGATCCACACAGAACTGGAGTTACAGGTGGTTGTGAGCTGCCTAATGAGATACTGGGAATCAAACTCAGGTCCTTTGCAACAGCAATAACTTGATTGCTAAGCCATCTCTGCAGCCTCCTCCCCACTTTAAATGAATGTATTCTCGCTTTAGTGGCCTATATAACTATATCTGCTTTGGAGGGATGAAACTGCTTGCAGTGAGACATGGCAGTGCCCTCGATGAAATCCAGTTACTCACTTGGATTCAGGTTGATTAGATTCAGACCCATCCATGTCATTACCCAAATACCGGATGTGTCCAGCTAGAGATGAGAGTGTCTTCTGAGTATGGATTTGGCTTCAGGACATTCAAAATCTCAACAAGTATGGTTCTCCAGGGATTCAAGGAATGTCAGATCCACATGGATGGAATGCTCAGTACCCACCTTGCAGGGAAGTGGATGGGAGTGACCTGTGCTCATGACTCTCGGTGTAGAGTAAAAATGGTCAAGGAAAAACACCCTGACCCTGACATGACCCCAGGACCAGGGCTTGAAAGCCCACCAATCCCTGAGCTTGCCTCAGAGGCTGCAGAATATGACCCATCCCTAAGAGCCCTGAGTACAAAATCCCACTAATCCCTGAGCTTGCCCCAGAATCAGGCTACGAAAACTGACCAATCCCAAGCCACCCTGGAAAGTTCAGTCACCACCCCTCCCCACAGAAACCTTATATAAGCTCTGTATCCCATTCATTTTTTCACGCTAGAAGCAGTCATCCTCCTAGATTTTTCCTTCCCAATAAATCTCTTGAGTGAGGTTTGTTGTACAGTGTGACATTTTTGCAGGGGTGGAGCCCAGCTATAACAGCTTTTGCCGGAGTGGAGTGGAGTGGAGTGGAGAGCTGTAACCCTTTCATTGGGGAAATTTTC
>LOEQ01016036.1:0-24965 GCA_001685075.1 Bramus lutescens | reverse complement strand
TACTCCACCCACCTAAGGGCTGTCCTATCAAAAGGGCCAAGGCAGTTTCTTTATTAACCAATGAAAGTAACACATAGACAGATGACCCTCCTACACCACACACACACACACACACACACACACACACACACAAAACGAATGGTCAAATATCATGCATTTGTGTTACTTAGGACAGAGTTTAACTGTAAGTAACAGAGATGTAAAACTGTTAACCTAAGCGAGAAAGCAGTTTATCATCCCCTCATGAGCATTCAGGCTCTGCCCCACATATTCTTTGTGGTCCCTTTCAGCACACTAACTTATCGGCTATCTCCATAATTTGGTTCTTTCTTTATAAGCCAAGATGGCAGTAGCCAAGCAGGATGACAACGTATGGCATTTATTTATTCGTTTGTTTGAGATATACCGTCAGCACGTATCACAGGCTGATCTTGATCTCTCTGTTCCTTCTACCTCTACTGAGATTACTGTCAAAAACCACTGTGCCAGCTCAGATCAATGATCTTTCAAGGAAGGATTTACAAGTATCAACTAACTCTTCACTTTAGATCTTATTGACCAGACTCTATAGTTACATGACCATATTCAAAGGATACTGGGAAATGTAGTGTTTTATATCAATAATCAAGAACCTGCATCCAGGAATTCATTGTTATAGTAGGTAAAGGATACTGGGAAATGTAGTGTTTTATATCAATAACCAAGAACCTGCATCCAGGAATTCATTGTTATAGTAGGTAAAGGCAAATGGATTTCTGGAAAGAAAAACCGCCTCTGCTCAAGGATCTGGGGTAATTCCTGTGGATATCCTCACCTTATTTAATTTTGGTAAGGATTATTGGCTGTCTTCCCTAAATTGAAAGGAATTTCCTTTTGCTTTTTGCTCACCAATTCCAGGACAGGGATTAAATGTGAGATCAGTTGTAATTCGGAATAAAGGCTTTTGAGCCATGAGAAATCAGGCAATGCTGGATCCCTTCATCATGGTGGGATTCTGAGAGAGATCATTTTTATTTGCCTTGGAAACAGGGAAACATCACCAAGGCTGCGCTCCTCATCCCTGCAGCCCCGTGTTGAGGTTTAAATCTCAAATGTTCCCTGCAAGCTCACGTTTTGAAGATCTGTTCCCCATCTGCTGGTGTTAATTTGAAGGTGGTGGCATCTTGAGAAGGTGGGGCCTTGCTGGCAGAAGAGGGTGACTAGAGGCAAGACTTTGAAAGTTATTCCTGCTCCCGACTCTGGAGTTCTCTCAGCCTCCTGGTCCATTGCCATGTGACCTGCCTTTGCCACACTCCTGCTGCCAGTACCAAGCCACTCTCCTTGTAATAAGAACAGAAACTCTGAAACTGTAAAGCCAAAGGGGCGCTTTCCTCCTCTCTGGTGATTCTTCCCAACGTTTCCTCACAGTGGAAGAGTAACGTATAATAGTACCCAAGATTGCAAACACATGGGGCAGTGCTGCCAAGGCTCTCACCACCAGCACCAGCACCTCCAGGCAACCTCAGAGGCCTTCATAACTGCCTGTTATGAGCTGCAGCACAGCTCAGTGCGCCCTCTGTCAAGCTCTGCTTCCTCCACCTTCCCCATCCTCCATAGCTGCTCATCTCAAAAGTACTTTCTAAGCAATCTACCCCTGATCTCCGCCCAGCCCCGCCCTCCCCACAGGCTGCTTCCCATCAACCCCTTACAGTTGACACTGAATCTCACCTCTAAGGACAGTTACATCTCATCCAGGGCTCTGCCTGTTGAGGAGGGCTAGCTCTGCTCAACAATCCTCTCTCACCCCGGAAGTCCCTTCATTACTCCAGGACCCCCGCTTGTGGAGACAGGGGGTAGTGGTGAATCTTTTGGTAGGATGTGCCATGGTGTGAGGAGTGAAATGCTCCCAGAATCCATCTCCACTCCACCATGTTAACTGAGTCCTGGGAAGCCGCCGCCTTTCTCATTCGCTTCCTTCTCATTTCTTGTGTCTGAGGCTAATGTAGAGGGCCAGCAAGATGACTCCATGTGCAAAGGAGTTTTCTTTTCAAGTAGCCTTGAGCACCTGCCTGAGTCTGGTCCATGGGGCCCGTAAGAAGCTGGTTGGTTCAAGTTGTCCTCTGACCTCTGCACACACGAGTGTGTGCATCTACCTACCTGCATAAATACATAAAAGCAATTTTTAAGTAGAATTTACTTACCTAAATGGTCAAAAAAATGCTTTAGCTTCCTTGATAAACTTTGTAAAATTGGAAAGATGCTCAAAAGGAATATTTCAAGAAGCCTCACTAGTCACGGCCTCGTTCTTCTGTGACAGCCAGGCTGTCTCCCTAGCTCAAAACAACCATGCCTGGGGTTGCATCTTTGCTCTCTGGCTTTTTAGGATCACTCCAGCTGCTGTCTAATACTGCATCACACTCCCACCTATCTGGAAATTCTCAGCTCAGAAAAATAAAAGAACCAACTAGTATACGCCTCTGAAACAACCAGGTGTTCTCTGGTACAAGGTCATCTAACAGGGTGGCCTGGAACCAGAGACCTTGGCTTCCAACACAGGTTCTCCCAGGTCTTTTGACCAGGACCAGTGGCAGCTGGGAACTTGCCGCAGATGCTTCAAATTCTTGGCTCCCAACCCAAGAACCTTAACTGGGCTAGGTATTCTAGAAGCAGGGCCTAACAAATCGTGTTTCAACTTGTCCTCCAGAGGACCCCTAGGAAGTTGGAGAACCACAGAAGGTATGGACAGGAAAACGTTTTCTAATACTCTCAGGCTAGTCTTAACTCCTAACAACCCCAAACAATGCCTCCACACTCTTTCAATCTGTGCTTGTGGCTACACTGGGGCTTATCTTAAAATAGTTTTCCAGTTTTGAACTTAGGCTTTTGAGAGAGATGCATGCCACTCTTGAGACTTTTAGAGTACATAGATATTAAATACTAATGCTGGCAAAGCTTTTCCTCTATGCCCTAGCACTTCAGCAAAAAAACATTTTTAAAGATAGTTGTTCAACTTTTCTGCTACGTGACCTAGAAAAGACTCCAGCTGCTGTAGGTGGATCTGACTCCACAGCAGGCAATAAAGGTCTTGCTAACCCGCCTTTATTTGCTCTCTGCTCAAGATAAACATTTATCACTGGGTGTATTGATTAACACCATATCACTTTCCTCCCCACACTTTCACAAAGGAAGCAGGCTCCCTTTGGGAACACAGCCCTTTGCGGGGCTCACAAGAGCCCCACTGTTATGTTGGCTATGAAGGTGTGGGACTCACTGTGCCTTGAAGAAAGACCAACCAGCATCACAAGTTGGTTTGACTCTTAAGGGATGTTTATTCTTAGGTAGCCTATGCAGGAGCAGAATGCACTTTACCCGGGTGAGGCATGAAGACACAGTAGGAAACAAGGGACTCTGTAAACTGTCACAGCCACTGATTTCTTTCCCATTCTGCCCTCTTCCTAGCCACTAGCAGCTTTTAATTTGTTCTCCTTTTCTTTCATTTACATTTGAAGAGCATTACATATATAGAATCACACATCATTGAATTTTTTGAAGATTAAATTTTTCTACTTCAATTCTCAGGAATTCATCTAGGTTATTGCATCCATCAATGTTTTCATTTTTTATTTATTGCCAAGTAGTATCCTATGATATGGTTTATCACATTGTACCTAATAACTCACTCTTCGAAATGCATGTAAATGGCATCAGCTTCAGGCTGTTATGAATGGCACTGTCATTTGCACAAAGGTGTTTGTGGGAATATAAATCTTCATCCCTCTAGGCAGAAATGTCCAAGAACTCAACTGGGCAGAAATGTCCAAGAACTCAACTGCTGATTGTTGGCAGTGTCATGTTTACTTTACATTTTTATTGTTTTAGATTTGTTTATTTTGCTTTATGTCTATGGTTAGTTTGCTTGTATGTATGTAAGTATGTAAGTGCACCATGCGCAAGGCTGGGGCCTGTGGAAGTCAGAAAGAGGGCACTGAAGACTCCAGAAGTAGAGTTACAGATGGCTTTGAGTCCAGGTCCTCTGCAAGAATAACAGATGCCCTTAACCACTGAGCCATCTCTCCAGCCCCATGTTTAGTTTTTAAAAAGCTGTTCAGCTGTTTTTCCAGATCGGCTGTACCACTTGACCATTTTACTAGCAACCTCGGACTCAGTTTCTCTATTTTCTTGCTTGTATTAGATATTGTCACCTTTTCTCTTTCTGGTTATAATTAGCAGCCCCAATGCCTGATGATTTCCCTCCATCCTTTTTATCTTTGCATGTGCTTATATTTAATATGCATAATCTCTTCTATAAAATGACGCTTCATATCTATTTTTAACAGGGTTGTTTGGGAAGCTGCTGCTACTAAGATCGGAGAGGATATATAAATTGCCTTAAGTCATCATTTTATAAGTGGTTTGTAGCTCAGTCTCTAGCAGTCTTTCACCAAGTATAAGTTTCCATCTTTATGCTGTCTAGTGATGTTTTCCTTTTACAAATCATATGTCAGGTGTCAAAACTAGGAAACATTTGTCTCATCCTAAATCTTTGAAAGCCCATCTACGTCTCCTTTGGAAAGGGTTGTAATTTTACATTTAAGTCCGCAATCCACTTCAAGTTAATTTTTGTCTAAGGCTTGAAACTCAGGTCACAGTGCAGTTTGCCTCAGGATGTCCAGTTGTTTAACACTGTCTTCCTCTACTGATAACCTTTGCAATTGTGTCAAAGCATCAGGGGACATTTTTGTGGGTCCACTTTCAGGGTTTCTACCACTATGGTTTTCTATCTGTGGATCCCTTCGACAGTTCTAAGGAATCTTAATTATTGCAGTTACATAGTACGGTACCGAAACATAAAAAACTGATTACTCCACTTTTTTTCAATAGAAATTTTTGATTATTTTAGTTCCTTTGCCTTTTCTTGTCAATTTTAGAGAAATGCTACATTAGCTAAAACATTGCTGGAATTTTGATAAGGAGCATATTAATCTTTTGTATACACTTGGAGAAAATTGCTATCTTTACAATACTTAATATTCCCCTTCATAAACATATTGCGTTTCCTCAATTTATTTAAGTCTTCATTGATTCCTTCATTGGCATTATTGGTTTGGTAGCAGAGATACCCTGTACCTGTTTAATTTAATTCCTCACTTTCTTCCTTCTTTTATTCCTTTTTTAAACAAGCACTCATGTTGCTCAGGAAGGCCTCAAATTAAGCTTCTCACATCTATCTCCCAAGTGCTAGAATTACAAGTATGCACCACTCTGTATTGGTATGCTTAAATCTATCTCTTTTTTTCTGCAATGATAATGTTACTATATTTTAACTTTGGTGCTCATTTGTCCATGACTAGAACAGAGGAACACAACTAATTTTTTCTTTGTTTTTGTCGTGTTGTGCCTTGATTAGCTCACTAAGCAATTTCTTGCAAATTCCTCAGAAATTTCTGTAAAACATGATGATGTCTCATGAGGGAGAGGGAAGTTTTAGCTCTTTCTGGTTGAAATGATTTTTATTTACTTTTCTTGCCTTATTAAACTGGCACGAAGTTCCGGGGCCATATTAGCTATGGGTGGTGACAGATACCTCCACTGTGTTTCCAGCCATAGGGAGGTGCTCAGCCTTGCATCCTCAAACACAGACAGAGTCAGGTGCGTGCTTCTACAAATGGTCTTTACCAAGCTGAATCTCTTTCCACTGTTCTTACTTTTCTGAGGGTTTTTTTTTCTTTTTTTCAGATTTGTATTTACTATGGCTAGGGTGGGAAGGGGTGTGTGTTTGGGAGGCTGGTCTATTTATACAGGTGCCTGTAGAGGCCAGGAGAGGGCATTGGATCCCCCTGGAGCTGGAGTTACATTTGTGAATTCATGAGCCACCTCATGTGGATACTGTAAATGTAACTTTGGTCCTTCACAAGAATAGCAAGTACTCTTAACCACTCAGCCATCTTTCCAGGCCTCTTTCTGAAAGTTTTCAGTCATACGTTGGTGTTGAACTGTACCTTTACTCTATAGATTAATATGATCATGAGGGATTTGTCCTTTAATCATTTAAAAAGGTGAATTACATTAATTGATTTTCAATATTAAATTAGCCTTACAGCTAAGAAACAAATCCCATTTGGCCATGATATATAACTTTTTATATATTACTGAATTCCACTTACTAAAATTTTCTTAAGGGACTTTTGCCTGTATTTAGTAGAGACATTGATCGTTAATTTTCTTTTTATATTGTCTTTGTTTAGTTTTAGCATCAGAAAATACTCACTCTATATAAGAAACTGTTAGTTATTTCCTTTCTTCTATATTCACGAAGAGATTTGTAGAAATTATGCCGTCTCGTATTTAAATAGCTGGTCCCATTCTACAGTGAACTCATCAGGTATGAAGATTTCTTTAGGGTGGAGGAGTTAGTAAAATCCCAATGCTCTTCATCATTGTGAAGCTTTAAAACTCTGTCTTATGCTGGATAGATTATGGTCATTTGTGCTTTTCCAGAAAGTTGTCTAGTTGTCTATTTCATTGAAGTTGCCTAGTTTGAGTGTAGAATTATGCTATTTCCTGTATATCTCTCATTGTCTACATAGTCCATAGTAATGTCTCCTATTTTGTTCCTGATATAAGTAATTTGTGGCCTCCTTTTTATTTCTCTGTGCTGCTCAGTCTGTCAGTTTTACCAGTCTTTTCCAAGAAACAATTCTTTGTTTTTCTAATAAAAATTAGTAAAACCCTATCTCCCTCTGTTTTGTCCTTCATTGACTTCTTTTCTTCTATATGTTAGCGGCTTATTTACTTTTCTTTTTCTAGGCTAATTAGATAAGTGCTTATACTACTGATTCGGGCTTTTAATTTGTCTTAACTTACACACTTAGGATTATAATCCCCATTTTTGAGATGTGTTAGCTATGCACGATAAATGCTGACATGATATATATTTTTTTAAGTTCCCTTTCTTTAACTTGGATTATTTTCCTCAATTCAACAAATGTATTATTTAGGACATTGTTTAGCTTGCAGGTGTTTGAGGACTTCCACGTTAGCTTGCCGCTGTTAATTTATTTTCTTCTATTGTAGTCAGTAAATGATTTTTATGATCTCAATTCATTTTTACTTTGTGGAAGGAGCTAGGGTACCAACTCAAGGTCTTGAGCAAACTAGCACTAAACTGAATCCCCTGTCCAAGCTAGGCTAGTCTTTGTTTGGAACCAATCTTTGGTTTTGTTAAATAACTAAAGAAGGTGAAGGAAATACCCTGGTAATAACAAGCCAGAAGCTGAGGGTTTTAGCCCAACACCATAACACTGTGCTTAAATGCCAGTTTCACAATCAGGCTCCCCAGACCTGCTAAGTAAATATAAGACTTTTGTTTTAACTATGGTTCTTCTGTTCTCTGTAGCTCAGACAAAGGTAACCAGTAGTCTGTAAGCACCTACAAGGGAAAATGAATTGTCTTACAGTATTCATGCACAGAGAGAGAGAGAGAGAGAGAGAGAGAGAATTGAAGAGATTGTTAGTGACCCACACTGCATCCATCAAATGCATGAAGACAGCCAAGTCTCACCTGCAGCTGAGACCTGTGGCCATACAATCTTCATTTCACAAAAATCAAAAGTCTAGGGCTGTGGGAAAGTACAGAATCAACCCCACCCCAGGATCCCATGAAAATGGCACAGACTAGCCTAGCATGGACTCCTGACAGTCTTTGTTTGGGCTTGAGGCTGCAAGAGTCTTTCCTATGGTGACCAGCCCAGAAGCACACCTGAGCAGTGTTTCAGCAGATACCCCTACTCCAATCACCTTCCTCGGGAAACCATCACTGACTTTTGGGTTTTGTTTTTGTTGTTGTTGTTTCCCCTGCTTTAAATGGCAATCAACCGGATGCTGTATTTAAATGTAAAAGATGGATGGCCACTTTAGTGGCACTGCAGGTTTGAATAAGATGGCTCCCTTCTTGTAGCTAATGGCTTGGACCTCTGCAGACTGACACACCCATTGTAGACACTGATGCTCTCCTTTTTATAACTTTATTTCATTTTCTGCTCATTTCTGCTGTTGACTTAAAGGGCCTTTATCACATTGAGCTGATAATCTATGCTTTATGACTGCGATTGTGAGCAATGGAAGCAGCATGCAATACTACACACATATAAATATTTGAACAGGGAAAAGAAAGTCTAATGCAGGCCAAGGGAAAAATGCATTTAAACCAANAAAAAAAAAAAGCCACTACTAGAGGGACCTTGACACTGAACCACAAACCAGCAAGGTGAGACTCCAAGGGCGCAGGGCGCCCTATCCTATTTGGAAATTTCACGAGTGGACACAAACTTTGTCCACGGCAGCACAGGGTGCTCAGCTGGGGTCCACTCTAGCAGGCTTATGACGTCACTGCTGTGGCTTGCGTATTTGGTCAGGATCACTAAAATAATTCCCTTTGAGAAGAATCAATTTGCTCTTGCAGGGAGTTAAAGACCTGAAGGGTTTTAATTAGTTTACCCGGCCTTTGCATTTGATCACCAAACGTTATTGCGGAGTTCAAAGAACACGAGGCTGTGTGCCTCCCTGTCCCTTTTTGTGGGGTGGGGGCTTTGCCGCCTTTTTCTGCAGGTCCTGTGAATAGTGGAAAATAAGGGCAAAATGACATTCGACTTAGAAAGTAAGGGCACCAGGAAGCAAAATTGGAGGCAAACAGAGCAGCTAATTTCGCCAGGCATAGCTGGTGCTGCCCGCGGTTGTCCCTGACAGCCGGGCGACTCCAAACCACCTGTGTTTGCTCACTAGCTTTCCCCAATCTGCGAGAAAATGGCCAGAGCCGGTCACATGGCAGGCAGATAGGCCAGGCACCATGGGAATACAAAAGCCGGAGCTTTTAGCAGAGTTAATCATTAATGCGCCTTTTCTTTGTCCCATTCAGGAGTGCTGACCGCTTTGATAGCCTGTATTTGCCATGGGCCCCGCTGCAGGCAGAGCCAGGTACTAAGGGGCCCATTGGCTCCAAGATCCCTGCACAGTGGCTGAGCCCTGCCGGACCTGCCAGTCACCCTTGCGTCTTCCTGTGCAACCATCCTGCACCTCAATCAGATTCAACACCCACTGTCTGGAACCCTGGTGCGCATAGTATGTAGCTAAGCCCAGCTGTGCCAAGTTGAGTTTTCTGCCCACAGTCTGCCCTTTCCTAGATCACAGCTACCCTTAACAAAAAAAAAGCAAAATGCTCCCCAGAGCGTATTCCTTGCTTGGTTGCTTGCTTGGTTGCTTGCTTGCTTGCTTGCTTGCTTGCTTGCCTGCCTGCCTGAATGGAAACCAGGGCTGTATCATGCAATAGCCACTAAGTGTTTTCCCAAAAAACTTGGCTACAGTGTCACCCCAAACAGATTTTAATATCTCTGCCTCAGTGTCTATACTGCAGGGGATATTGACAGCAGTTTCTGCATGAAGAACACCCACCACCTACCTTAGCCTTCTTCAAAGGAAGTAACCCCTATGTCACATGACTGCAGTTAGAGTCAACCCTTGATTCCCAGGTCCTTTCCTGAAGTTTTCTTCCCAGGTCTCTGAATCAACAAGATGTTTTGCCTCCTACAGACTAGAAAAACAAAAAAAGAAAAGAACAAAAAAAACTGCTGCCTTCTTATTATATCTACTTCTGAGGGAAAAACAGTTCTGGCTGTCAAGACGGGGACCACTGATGCCCCCATAGTCTTTATGAGCAGCTGATAGCAAGCAGAAGACATCACTGGTTCCAAATGGGCTTTCCATGAGATATGGATTTACGAGCTTAGAGCTATTAAGTGCAAAATTTCCTTCTGGGAACTGTGAGCACAAGGGTGTCACTGGCAGCTGTAGGCTATGATCAAAGAAGACCTTGTCGGACAGATGTCACACTCACAGGCTGCTATCCCATTAGATTCATCCATCTCCCTTGAGCCTTGATCAAAAACCTTAGAAAGATTTCTCCAGTCATCTTTATGACATCAAGGCATATGTTTGAAGTGAAGGCAAATTTTATTGTCTCTCTCTCTTTAAAACAGATGAGGAAGTGAAAGTTGACTGACTTGTCCCAACAGCTAGGAACTGAAACAACAGAACAGACTGATGGGGAGGACCCTGAGAGGATTAGATCATGTGGACAGTGTTTAAGGACAACCTTACTGATTGCCGCTGGGTGTCACTTCCTGTGTCTTACAGTCTGGCACCATTCTCAAGATGGCCATATAGGTCAGACAGCGTATTTTGCTCAGCCACTTGATGGTGATGACCTGGTGTACTATACCAAGTATAGGATCATATCTCCAATCTCCTATAATTAGAAAGTAGAGTGAGTGAAGAGGGAATGATGGATGTGTATTGGGCATCATCTTATTTTCAGTGAGAAAAGCAAATGTCTTTGTTCAGGCTATCCTAAACATAGTCCCTGAGTTAAAGCTCCATTCCTTTTGAGAGAATGATGGGATGAGACAAGATCTCTTACATAGTCATGAATATCCTGGAACTCACTACCTAGACCATGCTAGGCCTCGAACTCACAGAGATCCACCTGCCTCTGCTCTGCTGGGATTAAAGGTACATGCCCTACCATGCCTTGAAAGAGCTCATTATAATACATAAAATGATGCCAGAGAGCATATCAGAGGAAAGAAAGTGACAGGGGTATTAGGACAACCACCAAGGGACCTGATAATAGCCAGAGTCATTTTCTCTGCCCAAGAGCATTTTCTAGACAGGAAGGTGTTACTCTCCACAGGTGAGGTGGTCAGAATGCAAGGGAAGTGACCCACCTAAGAGATGTCTTCAGCCAATGAACACAGCTTAGATTCAGAGCTCTAGTCATGGAAACAAAGGGGAAAGATNCCAAAAAGAAAATAAAGGCTACTGTTAAATAGTTCCTTTCCTCATCTAAACCCTAGTCCCAACGAGAAAGTGCTTTTTGACTTAGAATTCCTTTCCCAGATGGGTATGGTACTGATCATACTAGCTTCACCGTGATGAAAGCTTGGTTGTGCCAGGATCTCTGGATTACATGCACACATTCATTGGTAAGGCATCAGGACTCTGGTTGGGGTGCAGGGGATGAGTCTTAGATTAAAGATGTTTTAATTGCATAAGAAGTGTTAATAACTAATCCTCTTCCAAACAGGAACCCATTCCACTCGTCTGCTTACCGGAAACTGGTCATCTTGTACAGATTCACAGCACTCTGGCTCTCTGAACAGGACCTCCTTATACTTCCTCCTGAGGCTAACATCATACACACTTTGGTTCTTTGGCCTCCATGTTATTTCAATTTGCATGCATTTTTTATTTTCAAGCAAAACGATGCCTTTAAACACATTACATAAATTGCTACCATTGCCACTAACACCTTAGCTGCCTTAGCTGAATTATTTATTCATAACACACCCACTTTCACATGGAATTGTTTTAAAGCTTATTCTTGAGTGATATAAATTATTCTTGTAAATTTAGACTTGTAAAAATCGGACTCTGGGTGTTATAAGGTCTGGGCTCCTTCATCCCCAACTCTTGCATGTTTATCTCAAGTGTCTTCCAGGATTTCGTATACTAGGGCAGGCTGGACCTTGGCTTTAGAACATGGAGGAAGGAAAATAGAGAACAGCTGAAGGCATTGAAATCTGTGCCCTGGAGAACACCTGGAATTATTCTAACAGATGTGATCATCATTAATCCCATGACAAAAACAAATGTCTGAGGTAAGAATGAGAAGCTGGCCAAAGTTTCCTGCTCTTGGCAGGAATATATCATTTGGGAAGTCCAGGTCAACTGTTTCTGCAGGGTTTTCCCAGGCGTGTCTGCTGCATACAGTAAGCTGCTTTAATGGTGCTTTGAAATTTATTCTTTTACTTGTCATACACTTAACAATCTTGCTTATGTAAGCATTCACTCATTACTATCATGAATCATTCTCTGTACAGAACATCTCAATTACTCTAGAATATTCTATCTTGAGAAGATCAGGATTTTGTAAGTTTGTTCTCTATTCCCTCAGGGCCCAGAATTGTGTCGGGTAAAAAGTTGGCATTCAAGAAATATTAATGAATAAACAAATACATCTTACTAACTAGAGATAAACTATGTGAAACAAAATCAGTTCTAAAACTGATCAGTTTTTTTTTAAACCACTGGATCCTGAATTACAGGCTGTGTTTTCTTTCTCAAGTGTGTGTATGTTGAAGGAGAGCAGCATGTTCTTAAGTTTATTAGGTCCATGGCAGAGGTCAGGAAGTTGAGATTCACATCCTACATTAAGGCTCAGTTAACGTTTTCCTTTCGCATTTATGAGCTAAACTGCCTCTAGCAATACAATATTAAAAGTTGGAAAAAAGGACTAGAAAGATAGGTCAGCAGGTAAGTGCTCGTACCGCTATAATAGAGGAGATGTTTGTCTAGCACCCACAATGGGCAGCTCCAAGCTGGTTGTAGCTCCAGCTCAAGGAGAATTAACACCCTCTACTGGCCTCTGCAGGCACCTGCACTTAAGCACACACACACACACACACACACACACAAGCACATACTACACACCTCACACACACACGTGCATGCACTTGAAATAAATCTTCCAAGGGTGGAAATAACGACTGATGATATGCAAAAAAAATGGTTTACTCAACTCTAGCACTGACCTGACACCTGTCCCTTCTGAGCTTGGTCTGCAATGAACTATTTTTTTTTCAGGGAATAGATGTGGTTCCTTAAAAGCGGACCTTTCACTGCTGAGGACCTCTCCTCACAGACCCTGCAGTGCAGGAAAGGCTTCTGTTGACTGTACATTCTCTACCTTTTTGTGAAATTTTTTATCAAAAGTGGTTGTGTCGTTCCTCTAGGGGGCTTACTTGGAATCTCTTTTTAACAGCCCTGATGCAGCTTTCATGAAACTGGATGCAGTAACCTTTTGAAGCTGAGGACTAGCTTCCTGGCAACCTAAGGAAAACACCAACTAAACCTACTAGCGTGCTGAACGTGAAATGCCACCCAAATGCTGTGCCTGGGGAGAACGTGAAGCTTCTCTGATTTCTGAGAGGCCCTGCAGTGCCCACCCTGCCTCTAAGCTCCACTGCCCTCTCATTGGCCTTTGACTGCCCTCTAAGTCTGAATTGTGCCAAGAATATCCATCCACTCACGCCCAGCACAGAGCACAGACATGAGTCATTATTTTGCAGAGGTGGTGGATATGACATTGAGATCACCCTGTTAGTCAACTCATATCACGCATGTAAACTTGCTCTACTGTGCAAGGTGACTCTGCTTCTGTGTCCCCTGCTCTCAAGCTATCAAAAGAAAGCTAAAATTCTTGGCACAACTAAGGTAATTTTTATGAAAAGAATCCATTCTCTAAAAAGATAGCAGTGATGTCTACTAATGCCAAAATGTGGGTTTTTTTTCTCTAAATGTTTATGCTTGTCCATATATGCCTATTTACATTAGCTGGAAGTCATATATGGCAGGCTTGTATGTATCTTAAGTTTAGCAATATTATAAATACAAAAAAATTGAAGGTTGCCCACAAGGTCATCACTAAATATTATATGTGTGTGCATGAACACATATACATGTACAATGGATAGACCCAGGGAGAAAACGTCCACCTGAGTCCCCACTATAACTTAGATAAGCTAGCTTTAGTAATTTGATACACTACAAATTTTTTCTGTGATAATGCAGCTATTTTCATTTATACATAAAATGTATATGGAGTTTTGATACTAACAAAACTATGTGAAACATTGGTCTGTAAGATTTTTTCATTAACAAGAGTATATTATTAACATACTTTATGGACAGCCAATGCATCTCATTTATGTGTGGCTATAGGGTTTTCATTTTCATGAAACCAATAGAATTTAAGACTTACATGAAATGCCATCCTAATTGTCACAACAACCCTTCTAGCTTTTAGTACTGTAGATCTGTGGGTGGTCATTTTCTTTCAGAATGATTTAGCATCATTATCTTTATTCTTTCACACAAACTTTGAAACAACTTTGAAAGCTAAGAAGAATCACTACCTCAGTGCCCCATAAATTTGCATCACAAGGTGGTAGATATAACTTGAGGATGAATTATGAAGTTAAAATATAGTCCTTACATACAGCATCATGGCATGGCATAATTTTTCATTTGTCCTTGCTGAGGTTACTTCTTTGATTGACATTATGCTCCTCAATATCATTATCTAGTCTTTATCTTATATGTCAGTCATGAGCCATGACAAATGGGTCCTAACATGTGTCAGGAGAAGTTTTACAAATCAGTCCACAGTCCGTTTTCTACACTTATGAACATAAGTGCTGCCTTTCTGTTTCCACTCCTCAAATACTTTCAGTTATTAACATTTTTACAGCTTTAAAGTGGGGCCATTTTTCTCGCATTAATATTTTATTCCATAATGCAAATAATTGGCATTATAAAAAATGTGTCTTTTCCCCTTTTAAGTCTCAAGAAAGTGATTACAACGTCAATGAAATATGTTATCTAAAAGATTCATTTTTCCCAAATTAGTTTTCTGGAATAAAATTAGAAGTCCTAAATATTTCTTTACTTCTTATTTTGAACTGAGTCTTAAAGAAGTTACAAGACATCCATCAAAGCACTGATAAAAACTGTTTATTTTAAATATTTATTCACATTCTCTATTGTTGTCTTCAATAAAGCTCTTTTGGAGGCAGAAGCTGGCCACTTGTCACCTCACTCTGTGACATGAGACTTTTTCACTGGATCTTTGATTTTGCCGCTGGATCACTGTGTTCAGGGACCTTTCTCTGAACTCATCTTTACTATGGTTAAAAGAGGGAAGTGAAAGACCTTCAGTAAAATTTCCTCCTTGTCCATCTCTCCTTCTAGAAACTCCAAACAACTATGCAATTATTCCAGATAAATAAAAGAGATTATCAGTAAGTTAGACATTCATCTCAGATAATTTTTACCATATTTTATTTTTATACAGAACATACATTTCCAAAACAAACATTGGTGCCATCAATAGCTAGAACTGGGCTACTGTTTTCTCTGTCAAATATCAATGCAGGAAATTAGACTATAGAAGATCTACATATGAAACTAGAAAACATGTATCATATACAGATGCAAGAAGTTTCCTAAACCGTCATCCCATTTAAGGATTGTATCTATTACAGTTTCACAGGAATTCAAAAACCACTGCTTCTTTTCTCCAGAAAGTATTTAGCAAAGAAGCTGAATGAAGATGTTCACAGGATCATGGGAAATGTAGGTCTTAGTTTGTGGATGAGAAACAGAATTGAAGTTGAAAAATATAAACATGTCCCATGGAGAGATACTGATAAGAGAACACCATTGCTGGCCTTTATGTAATCATAACAACCAGGGGTACCGAGGCTCTGGGTCACTCTAGCCCTGGGCTACAAACGGAGACTGAACTTTTATTTCCCAGGCACCAAAACCCAAATAATCACCCAAAACTATATTAATTACAACACTGTTTGACCAATGGCTTAGGTATATTTCTAGCTAGCTCTTACATCTTTAATTAAACCATTTCTATTAGTCTTTGTATTGCCGTATGGGCATGGCTTTACCTCTTTACATGCCATCTTTCCTTGGCAGGTAGCTGGCATCTACTTGACTCAGCCTACTCTCCCTACATATGTCTGCTCAGATTTCCTGCCTATATTTACTCCTTTAAGCTATTGGCTGGAAGAGACTTATTCATCAACCAATAAAAGCAACACACAGAAGGATATCCCACATCACTGGAGCTCATCGGGAAATTGCCATTAACCTATTCATGTCTGCAGAGTCTCTTGCCTCTTCCTGTCACAGAAAAACCAACCTCAATCCTCTATTTCAGGTCTTTCATGGATGGAGACTTGTTGCTATTAAATTTAAATCCTGCCGTGAAACTTTGGGAAGTGCAATCTCCATACTTCTGACTATGAAACAAAAGCAGATACTATGGGTCAGGAAGGTGCTGGACCTTATCAGAACATGTCTCACTCAGATACTCATTCGCATGATTTTTAAGACCTCGGGGTTTCTTTGGAGACCCGTAGTACATATATTTATCTTAAACTTAGCTGACACTTATTTCCCTTTGAAACTCATTTGACTGTCCCTGTTTCCCAATCAGAAAAAAACTGAATTAATGCTTCTCAACATGGCAGTCTTGTCAGAATTATCTTCTTGGATTATAGTTTAAACCTGCTATAATAACTGAACTCAGGAGGGCAGACCTATCACCTCTTTATTATTACTTTCTTCTACTATGAAAGTTGGAGAATGAATTATAAAACTTGGCTAGCACTTTCTCAGTGCCAAACCAAATTAATACAGCCTGCATTCCTTTAGGTCATATTTCCATAGAAGAAGATTAATGTGTTTTCAATCTGGTTAGGTGGTTTTTGGATACCCAAAGTTCCTGTCAGTTTTATTGAATCATTCATGAAATTGATTTGAACTTGTAGAGGATTCTCTCCATCTTCAAAGACTAATTTGGTTATTTAGGGATGAATTTTATGCAGTTTTCAAAATATATTATCTGCCTCCATTTTAATTAGCCTCAGGTTTATATAATCTTGGTTAGTTGCCAGTAATGTTTTTCTCAGTGGCTATGGCTCTCAGGAATTTGGAAACCAAATTTTCATTTATATCCCTCAATTTTTAGCTCCAGACTCCTTATAAAATTTCTGTCTTAAATTATACACATTTCTTTTTTATTTTTTTATTCATCTTCTTTCCTATTGATTTCATTGAGCTATACAGTTTATTCTGCTACCCTCCTTTCCTCTCCCCTCCCCTTCAACCCTCTCCTATGATCCTCATGCTCCCAATTTACTCAGGAGATCTTGTCTTTTTTTACTTCTCATGTAGATTAAATCAATGTATGTCTCTCTTAGGGTCCTCATTGTTGTCTAGATGCTATGGGATTGTGAATTGTAGGCTGATGTTCTTTGCTTTATGTCTAAAAGCCACTTATGAATGAGCACATATCTTACACCTGTAAGAATGGCCAAGATTAAAAACACTAATGACAATTTATGCTGGAGAGGATGTGGGGTAAAGGGAACACTCCTGCACTGCTGGTGGGAGTGCAAACTGGTATTGTCCCTTTGGATATCAGTATGGCGATTTCTCATAAAATTAGGGAAACAACCTTCCTCAAGACCCAGCAATAACACTTTTGGGTATATACCCAAAGGATGCTCAATCATACCGCAAGGACATGTGCTCAGCTATGTTTACAGCAGCATTGTTTGTCATAGCCAGAACCTGGAAACAACCTAAATGCCCCCCAACCGAAGAATAGATGAGGAAAATGTGGTAGGTACATTTACAAAATGGAATACTACACAGCAGAAAAAATAATGACATCTTGAAATTTGCAGGCAAATGGATGGACCTATAAAACATCATATTGAATGAGGTAACTCAGACTGAGAAAGACAAATTATAGACATTTCTTGATGCCAAAATCACTACTGCATCAAACCAAAATGCTACTTATCTCTTCAGCATAAGGAAATTTGAAATGTCGGTGAGATACAACTGCAAACCCACTACAATGACAAGTTTAAAAAATTTACACTAGGTTTGGCAGGGATGTGGAAAACACTGAAACTTTTCTAGAAATATAAAATGATAAAATTATTTGGCAAACATTTTGACTGTTTTTAAAATATTAAATATATGCCCATTAGATTGCTCAGTCATTTTCTTTGTTAAATATTTACTGAAGATAAATGAAAGCAACTATTCAATAAAGATTTATTTATAATTATAAAATCTGTATTTGTAATAGCATGAAATAGTAAAACCCAAATGCCAACTAACAGATGGATGGTTAAATAAATGGAATAAACAATTAAACATTCACCTTAGTAAATGAATGTTAAGGTAGTTAGACTCAGTGAGTGGGAACTAAACAAAATTAGTAATTATTGAATGACTCCATTTATCCTAGAAAATATACAGTAATCTATACATAAAAAGGAAGCAGACAGAGTCTGCTTTAGAATAAAAGATGAACAGTCAGGAGCAACATGTTAGGATTGGTGACTTAGGAAGAGTTTCTGGTGGTGAGTGTGATCTAATAAACTCATGTGTGAAATTTCTGAAGAATAAATAAAATTAAAAGCAAAAATATAGGTGCAATCATGGCTTAATTAGAATTTCTGTCTTGAGGTTGTGTTACTTTTCTGTGGCTGCGATAATACTTTATGACAAAGGCAACTCATAAGAGGAAGAATTTGTTTGGACTTATGATTCAAGGAGGATGAATCTATAATTCCAGGTGTACTAGCAGCCTGGCAGGCAAGGCAGCTGGAGAAAGAAGGCAGGTGTACACATCTTCTAATGCAATTCCAGCAGGGAATACCTGGGATTTGTGTAGTTCCCTCTACTTTCTAGCAGGTTTGGTCTCTGAACAACAGTAACGTTGGAGTGATCACGTAGGACTTATGAAATGAATAGTTAAAAGATACCATTCTTCTATTTTTCCTTCAGTTAAATTGTGTACAAGACACAAAACAGCGCAAAGCAGAGAGAACAAACCAAAAATTAAATAACTCTAGTGACTTACTTTCTACAGCAAATTCATGACATCTAAATCCCCTGAAACACCATGACCAGCTTGGGACACAGAGTTCAAATGCCTGACCCTTTGGGATATATTTCTCATTCAAACCACCACACCACACTACTGGTAATGATTTTTGTTTTAATTGGGTTGCTATTGTGATAAAAACACCACGATCAAAAACAATTTCATGCATAAGATGTTAATTATATCTTCAAACCCCTGCATCACCATTCACCACAGAGAGAATCCAAGGCAGGAACTCAAGCAGGAACTATGAGGGAATATTTCTTAGTTGCTTGCTTCCAGGATCACTTTCAGCCACTACTTTTATATCTCCCAGGACCGCCTGTCCAGGAACGGCAATACCCACAGTGGCCTGAGCCCTCTCACCTTAGTCAACAGTGAAGAAAATAAACACAGGCACGCCTACAGGCAAGGTGATGGTAATGTTTAATTGACATCCATCTTCCCAAGTGATTCTAGTTGGAGTCATGTTGACAAAATCTAGCCAGTACTTGATTTCTTTTGAGATTCAGTCAAAAGAAAAACAGGACGACAGCTAAATGAAAGCAGCTGGAGAACCCTCTTCTGAACTGGCTAATTACAGACTTGATGGCCAATGATCTTGATTCCTTTCCATGGATTTTTACATGACATTGCTTCTGCATCTTGTACATAATTCAAATGAAGGAAAAAAGAGGAATGATGTCTTTTAACTAATCATCTCATATGTGCCATATCATCACTCAGCCTTGCTGTTGTTCAGAGAAAAATCCTGCTAGAAAATAGGAGGAAACTACACAAATCTCAGGAATCCCCTGTTGGAGTTCCTGCCCTAAATAATAATTGACTTTTACATGGAAATGTGAGTGAAATAAACCCTTTCCTCTCCTAGTTACTTTTGGTCGTGATGGTTCATCACAGCGATAGCAACCCTGTTTCTTTTTGCCGAATATGATGTGTTACAGAAAAGTTTATATTTAATATTTGAAAAGAATCAGAATGCAACTCCAGTCTCTTCAGAACTCTTTGTGCTCCAGGGTCTTTACAGAAGGTTTCAGAGATTATATGCTAGCATTATTTGAGACAGTGAAGGTTCACTGTAACTTCAAAACAGGAGAAAATAATAGGAAGACTCTTGAGTTTCTTATATTCCTCACCAAAATACTAGATACTTTCAGAGTATTTATCACACAAGACTTTAAGTAATATTCTAAAAAGTATGTTTTCAATAAAATATATCACTAGACTATATGTGAGTATAGATAATATGAAATATATACCTTGATTTTATTTCCTGTACACAATTTGAACAATTAACTAAGAAATGAACAACAATAAACAAAATTGCTTCTTAAAAAAGCAGACCAGAAGCCCTTTGTCTCAGCTAGTAGCTCCCTCAGGAATTTTCTGGGACCCCACTGGCCAAAGAGGCCAGGGAATCTGACAAGGAATCTTCACTCTCCCTCCTCTTCTTCAATTCTAGTCCCACAGCATCATCTGCAGCTTTGTAGGAGACAATCTGGGGTGGCCTCTAAGTCCTCTCTGCCTCCTTTTCCAGGGATCTGTAAAGATACTAGTGGCACAGCTAACTTTCCACTCTCAAATGGACCTGCGTCTCTCTACTCCACTTATTTCTTCTTCCTTTCTTTTGATTCAGGGTTTCTCTGTAACTTTGGAACCTGTCCTGGAATTAGCTCTGGTAGATGAGGCTGGCCTAAAAGTCACAGAGATCCACCTGCCTCTGCCTCCCAACTTACTCCACCTCTTCCTAACCTATCCTCATTCCTTGGTGTCAGCTCCCCACTACCTAGAAACAAGTGAAACACGTTCTACCCTAGCCCCTAAGTTACCACTCCTGGCAATATCTGAGAAGCATTCCCTACCAGGCAATTCTTGGCCACCACACTGTCCTGAGAACCATAGAGGGCAACAAAAAAAACAAGAAATGGAACATAAGACCAGATATCAACACCTAGAATTACAATTATCATAAATCCAAATGCTTAACTCCCAGTGTAAAACCACAATCAATAGCATCCAGGTAAATATGTCCCCACTAAAGTCCATATTTATCTACTCCAGTAGAGCCTAAAATGCAATATGGTTTGTACAGAAGACAAAGACCTTGAAATAGCTACTCTGAATATGATCAATGTCCTTAAAGAGGATATGAGTAAATTCATTAACAAAATATATAAAAACAAAAATGCTGGGATTATTTGAAGAAAACTGTTCAATAAATGAAAGCAGAAAAGAAATAACAAAAAAAACAGAGGGAAAACTGGGAAACTGCAAATAAAAAATTTAGGAACTCAAATAGGAAATTCAGGGGCATGCCTCACAAACATAATACATGGAAAAATCTCAGGCATTGAAGACAAGATAGAAAAAATGGTTACCCCAGTCAAATAAAATGTTAAATCTAAAAAAAGTTCAGGTAATAATATTCAGGTAATAAAGGATACTATGAAAACATTTAAGTAATATAGGATACTATAAAGAGACCAAAAATGATAATAGACATGGAAGAATAAAAAAAAACCTAAGCCAAAGACATTGAAACTATTTTAAAGTAAATTATAGAAGTAATTTTTTAATCTAATGAAGGAGATCAGTGAACAAGAATCACAAAAAACATAAAACAGAATGAACAAAAAAAGACATTCCCTAGTATACATAATAATCATAACATCAAACACACAGAATAAAGAAATAAAATTCAAACCTATAAAGAAAAAAGACCAAATAACATGCAAGGGCACACCTCCTATAATAACAATTGATTTTTCAATGGGGACTCTATAAGACAGAAAGGCCTTGGTGAATGTTCTACCAACTCTAAGAGACAAATATGCCATCCCAGACTCTTGTATCCAGGAAAACTTATAATCACAAAAGATGGGAAAAGAAAGACAAACCATGATAAAATTAAATTTAGCAATATCTATCTACAAATGCAGCTCTACAGAAGACACTAGAAGGAAAACTTATACTTCAAATAAATAGACCCCAGACAACACTAGGAATAAATAATCTCAGATCAGCAAGTCACAAGACGGAGGAAAAGCCTACACAACAATTTATAAGAATCAACAAACATTGTTTGTTGTTAACTCTCAACATCAGTGATCTCAAATCCCCAATAAAAATGCACAGACTAACATTGAATTTGTAAACAAGATCCATCCTGCCACATCTAAGAAACATATCTTACCAAGATGGATAGACATCACCTCAGGGTAAAAGTATGAAGAAATATATCCTAAGCAAATGGGTCTAAGAAGAAAGCTGGTGTAGTCATTTTAATATTTGTCAAAATAGACTTCAAAACAAAACTAATCAGAAGAAATAGAGAAGAATACTACATACTCATCAAAAAAATACCCAAAATGATAATAAATTTTTAACATCTGTGCTCAAAATGCAAAGACCCCCAAAGTCTTTGAAAGAAACATTACTACAGCTTAAATCATATATTTACTCTCACACACTGAGAGTGGGAGACTTTTGAATACTCTGCTCTTGCCAATAGACAGATCATCTAGACAACAACAAAACAACAAAAACAAAAGCAGAGACATACTAGAGCTAATTGGCATTGTAAATCAAATGGATCTAAGATATATTTACAGATCATTTCATCCAAAAATAAATCAGTATACCTTCTCAGCACCTCATGAAACTTTCTCCAAAATTAACAACATACTCAGACATAAAGCAAGTCTCAATGATACGTGAAATCTGAGAAACACTGTGCATTCTATGAGACCATCATGGATTAAAGTTGGCTATGAACAACAGCAGAAAGTTTGCAAACTCATGGAAACTGAAAAACTCACTACTCAATGAAAAATGGGTCAAGACAGAAACTAAGAAATCAGGTACTTTTTTGAGACAGGGTTTGTTTGTATAGCTCTGGCTGCCATAGATCTGTAGACCACGCTGAACATGAATTCACAAAGATTTGCCTGTCTCTGTCTTTTGGGCACTGGGACTAAGGGGCATTGCCACCACTATCCAAACTTGTAAATACTGTTTTTTCATTTTTTTTTCCTTTTTGGTTTTTCGAAACAGGGCTTCTCTGTATAGTCCTGGCTACCCTAGAAGTTGTTCTGCAGACCAGGCAGGCCTCAAACTCAGAGAGATCTCTGCCTCCCAAGTGTTGGGATTAAAGGTATACCACCACCACCCATTAAGTACTTTTTATAATTGAATGAAAATGAATACGCAACATTCCCAGACTTACGAAACACAACAAAGGCAAGTTCACAGCACTAAGTTCCTGCATAAAAATATGAGTGAGATCTCATATTAGTAATATTAATGGATCACACAAGACACAAAATCTCTAGAGGAAAAAGACAAAATAACACCCCAAAGAAGCAGATGGAAAGAGAAACAAAAGTTGGGCCTGAAATTAATGAAATAGAAACAGAAAACCAATAACAGTAGCAACAACAACATAAAAGAAAGAATCAATAAAAAAGAAGAATTCTTTGAGAAAATTAGTAAGATTGGCAAACCCTTAGCCAATTTGAGTAAGGCAGAGAGAAAATTCAAATTAGCAAAATTAGAGACAAAAAGGGAGTCATAAGAAGTCACCAAGGAAATACAAAGAATCAAAGACTTGTCTTCTCCCAAATTGGGATATCTAAACAAAATGGTAATTTTTCTTGGCATATATCTACTATTGTTAAATCAAGAGCAGACAAGCAATTTAAACATACCTATAATTCTTAGTGAAATAGAAGCAATCTTTAAAAGTCTCCCAATCAAAAACACAACACAAGACCATATAGTTTCAGCACCAAATTCTACCAGACTTTCAAAGAGTTAATTCCAATATTCCTCAAATGATTCCACAAACTAGAAACAGAAGGAACATTGCCAAATTCTTTTTATGAGGCCACAGTTACAAAGACCCAACAGGAAAAGAAAATTACAGATCTTTATGAACATGGATGTAAGTTTCTCAAGTAAATACCTCCAAAACAAATCAAAGAACACATAAAAATAAATTATCCACCATGACCAAGTAGTAGTCATCCCAGAGATTGGGGATGGATCTATAAATGTAAATCAGTACATAAAATCTACCATATAAACAAACTGAAAGAAAAACAATATACAATTATATCTTTTGATATTGGAAAGGCCTCTAGCAAAACCCATTACCCCCTTATAATAAAAGCTCCAGAGAGATTAGGCAGATGATAGACATAACCCAACTGCAGAGAGTGACAGACCTTGGAATACTCAGTCATAAAATGAATTTTTCCATCAAATTCCTCCCCTTGAAATCAGAGATTGTGGAAACATGCACAGAGACTGCTCCAGTCTGCACCAGATGGTGACCCAGCCCTGACAGAAGTGGACACAAGCCCCCATCCCTAACACAGTCAATTGATAACCACTTGCAAATGAAAAATGAGTTCTTTCCAAAGGAACCTCACTAAGGATCAAACCATTCACAGAAGTAGACCAACACAATATGAACTCTAAGGCATCTTTTGAGGTTCTTAGTCTCATAATGTTTTGACAGGATACTTTTTAAAACCTTATAGATCCTTTGTATATACATTATGTTTTTTTATGGTTTTATGTGCTTAGAGGATTCTTGTGAGTAGGAGAGCATGCACGTCTCTGCCTCTATATCCATATCTCATGTTCTTTTGTGGTTCTTTTTCTTGTTTGTTATGTCCTCCTCTGGCTTGTTTGCTTTTGTTTTATCTTTTTATTGTATTATTATTATTATTATTATTATTATTTAGATGCCTGTTTGTTTTCTATGGCAAGAGAGAAAGGATGTTTATTCTGATTGGAGGAATGGGGGCAGACTCTCAGATGAGGTGAGAGAAGGGAAACTGATCAGAATATATTGAATGAAAAATCTTGTTTTCAATAAAAGTAAAAAAGCAGATTTGAGAAAATAATATTAATGTAATAAAGTGATATAATCTTTGTATTTCTCATTTTATAATTCATTCATGAGGATTTTTCAAAGGTTTTAATGTTTAAATTAATTCATTAAGCATCTATGGAAAACATTTCTTTTACTTATTTGCAGTTGATTTTATTATGACACGCTGTTGCTTTCACAAACACTTACTCAGGTGTTGACTGAGTTTTCTGTCATGAGCTAATGGGCCAATCAGTTTACAACTAATGTAGACCTCTGTGTGATTTCTTAGAGACTTAACGACTGATTGCCCCATTAACTCAGGCTTCTTATTAACTCATATAACTTATATTACCTGTCTATTTTAATCACATGGCTCAGTACCTTATTTGGCACGACAGTCACATCTTGCTTCTTCTGTGACTGGGTTATGACCACAGACTAGGACTTCCTTCTTCCCAGAATTCTCCTGTTCTCGTTGACCCACCTCTACTTCCTGTCTGGTTGTCC
>LOEQ01016033.1:3908-18050 GCA_001685075.1 Bramus lutescens | reverse complement strand
GGTATCTCAGCGGCTATTGGCTGAAGGAGCGGAAGGAGCTCCCGCAACACATCTTGACCCTCCTATTCTATCGTGTTCTCCTCCTCCCTCCACTTTACCCCCTTCTGCTTCCACCCTTCCTTCTTCCTTCCCCATACTCTCAATTTTCACAGGAGACCTTGTCTATTTCCCCTTTCCAGGGGGAATCCATGTATGTCTCTCTTAGGGTTTTCTTTTTTCCTAGTTTCTCTGGAGTCACACACTATAGGCTGGTTATCCTTTGCTTTGCATCTAATATCCATTTATGAATGAGTACAAACCATGTTTGTCTATCTGGGTCTGGGTTACCTCATTCAGGATATTTTTTTCTAGTTCCACCCATTCACATGAAAATTTCAAGAGGTCATTCCTTTTACTGCTGAGTAGTACTCTATTGTTCAAATGTATGACATTTTCTTTATCCATTCTTCAGTTGAGGGGCATCCAGGTTATTCCCCAATTCTAGCTATTACAAATAATGCTGCTATGAACATGCTGGAGCAAATCTCACTGTGACATGAGCATGAACCCTTTTGGTTTATGAATGATAGTAGTATCATGGGGTCTTAATGTAGATTGATTCCCAATTTTCTGAGAAAACACCATACTGATTACCAAAGTGGATGTACAAGTTTGCACTCCCACCAACAATAGAGAGGTATTTTCCCTACTCCACATCCTCCAGCATAAGCTATCATTAGTGTTTTTGATCTTAGCAATTCTGATGGGTGTAAGATGGTATCTAAGAGTCATTTTCATATTCATTTCCCTGATTGCTAAGGATGTTGAACAAATCCTTAAGTGTCTTTTGATCATTTTCAGTTCTGTTGAGAATTCTCATTTAGATCTGTACCCTATTTTAAAATTGGATTATTTGGTATTTTAATGTCTTCCTGTTTTTTATGTATTTTGGAGTTCAGCCCTCAGTCCAAAGTAGGGCTGTCAAAGATCTTCCCCCATCCTTTAGCATCTCATTTTGTCTTATTGACTCTGCCCTTTGCCTTAGAGAAGCTTGCAAGTTACAGGAAGTCCCATTTATTAATTGTTGCTCTCAGATCTCTGCTACTGGTGTTATAATTAGGAAGTGGTCTCCTATGCGCATGTGTTCAAGGCTGCTTCCCACTTTCTCTCCTATCAGGTTCAGTGTGACTGGATTTGTATTGAGGTCAACTTGGACTTGAGTTTTGTGCATGGGCATAGAAATGTATCTATTTGCAATCTTCTACAAATTGATTCATTTATTCCAACACCATTTATTGAAGATGTTTTCTATTTTCCAATGTATAATTTTAGCTTCTTTGACAAAAATTAGTTCTTCATAGGTGTATTGATTTATATCAGGAACTTTGATTTGATTTCATTGTTCCACTTGTCTATTTTTATGCCAAAAGCAATCTGTCTTCCATTGCTGTGCTCTACAGTATAGCTTGAATTTAGGGATGGTGATGCCTCTGGAGGCTCCCTTCTTGTGCAGGGTTGTTTGGATATCCTGAGTCTTTTGTTACATATAAAGTTGAATGTTGTTCTTTTGAAGTCTTTGAAGAATTGTGTTGGGATTTTGATGGGGATTTCATTGAATCAGCAGGTTGTTTTTGGTAAAATTGTCATTTTATTATGGTGATTCTACTTACTGAAGATTATGGAAGATCTTCCCATGTTCTGATATCTTCTATTTCTTTTTTCAAAGACTTAACGTTCTTTTTATATAGGACTTTCACTTCATTGATTAGCATTATCCCAGGATATTTTATTTGTGGCTATTACAAATGTTATGTTTCTCTGATTTCCTTCTCAGTCCTTTTATTGTTTGCATATAGGAGTGATACTATTTTTGAGTGGATATTACATCTTGTCACATTACTGAAGGTATTTATCAGGTGTAGGAGTTCTCTGGTAGAATTTTGGGTTTCACTTATATATACTATCATATCACCTGAAAAAAGCAAAAGTTTGACTTCTTCATTTCAAATTGTATCCTCCCATCTCCTTTTGCTATCTTATTGTTCTAAATAAAACTTTGAGTATTATATTGAATAGATATGGTGAGAGTGGATCTTGTTCATGATTTTAATAGAATCACTTTGAGTTTCTCTCCATTTAATTTGATTTTGGCTGTCTACTTGCTGTATATGATGTTTATTATGCTCAAGTGAGTTCCTTTTGCCCCTGATATCTCAAAGACCTTTATTGTGAAGGGCTGTTGGATTTTGACAAAGGATATTTCAGCATTTAAAGAGATGTACATTTTTTCATTTTTTTCTTTCATTTTATTTATATAGTGGATTACATTGACAGATTTTTTCATGTTTAACTATGCTATGCCTGTATTTCTGGAATGAAGCCTACTTCATTATTTTAGATGATTTTTTTACTTTGTTCTTGGATTTGGTTTGCCAGTATTTTATTGAGGATTTTTGCTTCAATGTTCATGACAGAGATTGGTTTGTAATTCCCTTTCTTAGATGAGTCTTTGCGTTATTTGGGTATCCGGGTAACTGTAGCCTTGTAAAATATGCTTGTCAATGTTCCTTATGTTTCTATTATGTGGAATAATTTGAGGACTCTTCAGTATTAGGCCTTCTTTGAAGCTCTGGAAGAATTCTATACTGAAAACTTTCATCTCTGTGCTTTTTGTTGGTTGGGAGAATTTTGATGACTTCTTTTTCCATAGAGGTTGTATGTCTATTTAAATTGTTTATCTGGTCTTGATTTAATTTTTGTATGTGGTACCTATCTATAAAATTGTCCATTCCTGTTAGATTTTTCCAATTTTGTAGAGTAGAGGCTTTCAAAGTATGACCTACTGATTTTTTTTATTTCCTCAGTGCCTGTTATTATATGCCACTTTACATTTCTGATTTTGTTAATCTCTCTGCCTTTTTGTTACTTTGGATAAGGCTTTGTCTATCTTGTTGATTTTCTCAAAGAACCAACTCTTTGTTTGATTGATTCTTTGTATCAATTTTGTTTCTATTTTACTTATTCCTGCCCTCAATTCAATTATTTCTTGTCATGTACTCCTCCTGGGTGAGTTTGTTTCTTTTTGATCTAGAACTTTATAGCGTGTTGCTATTAAGCAACTAGTGTGAGATTTCTCCATTTTTTAATGCATGCACTTGATCTGTTGATGTTTGCTTTGTTACCAAATATGTAGGCAATTTTAAAGAAGGTTCCATAAGGTGTTGAGAAGAAAGTATATTCTTTTGTTTTTGGGAGAAATGTTCTATAGATGTTTGTTAAATCTATTTGAGTCATGACTTCTGTTACTTCTATTTCTCTGTTAAGTTTTGGTCTAGCCTATCTGTCCATAGATGAGATTGTGATGTTGAAGTCTCCTACTATTGGTGTGTGGGGTTTGATGTCCTATTTAAGCTTTAACAATGTTTCTTTTACATATGTGGGTGCTCTTGTATTTGGTGCATAGATGTTCAGAATTGAGACTTTATCTTGATGGATTTTTATTGTGACGTGTATGAAGTATCCTTCTCTATCTCTTTTGACTGATGTTAGTTTGAAGTCTATTTTGTTTGACATTAGGATAGCTATATCAGCTTATTTTTCCTAGGCCCATTCAATTTGAAAACATTTTCCCAAACTTTTACTAAGAGATAATGTCTGTGTTAAGGTTCAGGTGTGTTTCTTGTATACAGCAGAAAGATGGATCCTGTTTTCATATCCATTCTATTAGCCTATGTTTTTGATAGGTGAATTGAGTCTAATAATATTAAGAAATATTAGTGACCACTAATTGTTAATTCTTGTTATTTTTCAGTGGTAGTATTTGTGTGTTTCCCTTCTTAGGGGTTTGCTTGTATGAAGTGTAAAGTTATCTGTTTCCTGGATTTTTGTGGTTGCAGCTAAATTCCTTGGTCTAGAGTTTTCCTTCTAGTAATTTCTGTAGGGCTGGATTGGTGGATAGGTATTGTTTAAACCTTGTTTGTAACCAAACTGGTGATTACCCTAAGTATCATCATAGAACCTTCATCCCTTAAGTGATGGAAGCAGAGCCAGAGATCCACAGCTAAGCATCAGGCCAAACTCCTAGGTTCCAGTAGAAGAAAAGGAGTAGAAATTATGTGATCAAGGGGTGATGAAGATCATGATGGATAAACCCATAGGGAAAGCTGACGTGAGATAGGATGAACTCATGGACCTTAAACTGACAGGTGGGAAGCCTGCAGGAGACTGAACTAGGCCCTCTGAATGTGAGTGACAGGTGTGTGGCTTGGTGTCCCTGTGAGACCCCTGGCATTAGGACCAGTATTTATGTCTGGTGAATAAAATGATTTGGAGCCCATATCCTATGGTTGGATACCAAGCTCAACCTTGATATAGGGGGGAGGGGTTTGGTCCTGCCTCAAAGTCTTATGACAGGGTATGTTGACTCCTCATGGAAGGTCTTACACTCTTGGAGGAGTGGATGGGCATCTGGTAATGGAGGGAGGGAAAGAAGGGAGGGAGGAACAATTCCTGTTGGTATGTAAAATGAATAAAAACATAAAAATATAATATCTGAGATCTATCTGTAATGTGTCTACTGTTTCTCTGTAGAATCCTGAATATTACATGGCTTGTTAACTAGAATAATTCTACAACTACAGAATATTAATCATATTTTGTTATGAACTATAACAATGTTTCTTGAATTGAATCATTGATCTGGTTACATATTAAAAAGATGATGACATTATTTCCAAAAGTAAACACCAGA
This sequence comes from Bramus lutescens, assembly GCA_001685075.1. Taxonomy (NCBI): domain Eukaryota; kingdom Metazoa; phylum Chordata; class Mammalia; order Rodentia; family Cricetidae; genus Bramus; species Bramus lutescens. The sequence continues at coordinate 13,321 of LOEQ01016033.1, read as the reverse complement.
AACAATAGAAAGATGAACTAGTATGATATTACGAAAAAGAAAAAAATGTGTGTTAAATACAAAATAAATATTTTATCAAAAATTGTCTCAAGCATAGCACAATCATACCATGCTTATTTTACATGTACTATGTACCTGCTTTCATTTCTAGGCCTGCAAGGTAAAACAAGGAGTGCTATGGTTCTACATAAGATACTAAGAAAACTTTGGGAATGGTTCTGAATATAATGATGAAAAGTATATGCTTAATCATGATAAAGCTCTTATTTTACCACATAAATGATCTAAGAACTTCAATGGGAAGTGAAAACTTCTCTCGTTAAAAAATGTCATTGGTATTTTTGACAACTAAACACAAAATATCCTCTAATAATTAGCTATATCATAATACAGACTTAACACCTCACATTTTATATAATTTTATAGTAGGATACTCTTGATAGTCTTATATAAATACAGACATTCTTCATTTCTCATAATTCTTTTACTCTCCTGATATAACAAATGCCCTCTTGTAACTGTCACCATTATTTTTCTACTTAAGCTGGACTTATCTACTACAATTAATATTATTCATTATTTCTGCTTATTTATATGATTCAATTCATTTTTCACAAATTAGTTTTCTGAGTTTGGCTAATAATCTTTGTTCTATAATAGTTTATTGAGTATCATTGAAGTAATTCCTTAGTATATTTTGTCACTCACCTCATGAATAAATGATGCTATATGTGTTTGAAAATGTGTGATTCTTTTGGTTTTTGTTGACATGTGCATATTTGATGGAGAATTCAATACATCTTATTGTCAAAGGTTGTTTTTTTGGAAAATCTTTTCTCTTGAGTATATGCTGATTTATCTACTAGTCAGGTGAGATATGTATGGTTTGGGTTGTGATAGAAATACATGAACATATTCTCACTATCAATCTCCTAGCTTGTTTTAGCCTCAGAAAAGACTACAGATCATTTTAAGAAGTCAAGACTATGAGTATCCATAATTATGGCAATAATATTTAGGTCTTTGAGAGTGGAAAATACTGGGACATTCTTTACCTCTTTTTCATAAACTATAGAAGTCCATACCAGACAAATATTTCCTAGCACCAGGTATTGTTCATAGGTGTGTGTTCAATGGCTATGATATGCACAATGCCTATAGTGTTTTCCCAGTACTAGATTTTTGAAGACAGGCACACATTATGGGACTCTGTCTATGGTCCAGGACACTGAAAAAAAGCAGTTCCTGATGCATATTTAATTCTACTTTTCCATTTCCTATATTATATAAGAACATGCAATTTTAGAGCAATAAGAAGCTTGTATCCAGACCATGGGCATATTTACTTCTAGGGTCTTTATTAAAGAGGAATCAATAGACATGTGGTCCCATGTTTTTAAGGTTTTATCACAGTAACAGAAAAGTATTGAATACACATGGTGAAAGTGTTAGTGGAATGGTTATGGAACCAATATGTAAAGACCTATGTTAAGTGGCTGTATGCTTAACCTAGCATGGAAAGGAACTCAATTTTCTAAGTTGTGGACACTTAAAAGACAGTGAAAAATCCAGAACTTATCACTTTGCCATTAGGAGCTACTGTCTTGGAACAGTAGCAAAGTAAAAATGATTGTTATCTATATACTTATTTTCATATGCTAATTTCTTTCACTAAGTAGTTTACTTGGTTTATTAGAGACAAGCCAAGAGCAAATAGTGCTTCCATTGTGGAATTGTAATGGATCTGTGGTTGTTATGGGAGAAGTTGGGGCCCTCTGTGATAAGAAATATTGGATACCACTGCAGAGAAAACTGCAGGATCTTCAACGGCACCCATAATGTCATCAACTATGATAAACTTTTCTATCTTTGTCTCCTGGTGTATCTGAGCATTTTGATTTTACAAATATCTCTTCTGATAATTACTGTACTGTTACTGCACATTTTTTCTTTTTTTCTGCTCTCTGTAACTAATTAGACTCTTGTGCCCACTCAGTAATAATCTCATTTTTCAGAGAGTTGATAAGTTAATTTTCTGAGGGAAAACGTTTGGCATTGTCTATCATCTTGACAACATACTATGTTAGTATTCTGATGATGTGTCAAAATACCTATAGTAGCGAAGTTATAAGGAACAAAAGTTTTGACTCACATGAACTTTAGTTAGGAATATTGTAACCATGTTCAATTTATCTGTTGATTCTGATTTGTTTAAGGTAAATGTTGAATAAACCTCTTTATATTGTCAGAAGAGAAGTCCTTAAAATTCTGAAAGTCTATTTGTGTTTGCCTATGGATAGTTATGTTGTACTTACGTTTTAATAGTCTGTTCATGATATATGGCAAACAATAAAGAATCCTTGCAAGACCATAGAGTTAGGTGTTCCTTAAAATCTGAAGTCTCCCAGTAGTCAATTTCATATTTATACTAGATGTAGAGATCTTTGTTTTCTGTGCAATATTATTGAGTATTGTCAAGTTGCCTTAATTATAAAGATGATATATTATAGGATCAGGCTAAATCGATTTGAATTAGAAGTCAGTTGTCAGTTGGTTACGATAATTTTACTTATAAATTATCAAATACAGAATGATTTCACGCTGAAAACTAGATTTTTAAAATAAAGACCACCCTAGTAGTATAGGCTATGTTTACTAGACTTGCTATAGTGATTTTTTTATGATGTGCTTTAGAAACTAATGGATTTCAGTATATTAATGATGTTGCAAGGGAGATTAATGGAATCAAATTGTGCAACAATCAACTCCTCCATTCCTTTATAGTGTAACCACCCTTGTGATTTTTAATATAATTGGTAAAAAATCATGTTTTCTTAAATTTGTGAATCTCCTCTTGTTTTTTTTTAATTAGGTAGTTTAAGGAATGAAGATCATTTCAAGAGACAAGGAAAAATAAAAATACATTTTAAAGACATGGCTTCAATTATACAAATAAAGACTATATTTATTCTTATTTATTTGCTATTTGCAGTTTACTAAAGCTATGTTTCCATATTCTAATGCTTTAAAATAATGTTTAAGATTTGGTTGGATAATTTAAAAATGATCTATTTTCCCCATAAAAAATCACATACTGTATATTGTCTTTTTTTGTCATTGTGATAAAATCCATGGCCAAATGCAACATTTAGAAGAGAGAGTTTATTTCAGATTATATTTCTAGAGGGTTATGAGTCTATTGTGGCAATAGGCAGCAGGCATGGCAACAGCAGCAAGAAACTTGGATTTCATATCTTGAACCCCAAACACAAAGAAGAGACAGCTACCAGAAATGGTTTAAATTCTCTATGACTACCTCCAGTGACATCCTTTGTTCAATAAAGCCACACTTACTAAAACTCCTATAGTCATCATGTGATCACCAATAAGTACCCAAGTGTTCAGATACATGAACCTATGTGGAACATCTTTCTCATGTAAACCACTGTACTCTGGAAACATGTTTCTCAGTTTGATAGTGTTCAAGTCATTGTATTGTTAAGAGATGGGGACACATTGGAAGTCATAAAGGTCTTTGAGTACTATATAATCATGAACAAATAAATTATTGGTGTTATAAAGTGAGTTAGTGATATATGAATTCCTTCTGTATATGTGTTGCTTTTATTGGTTAATGAATAAATGAACTGCCATTGGCCTATGTAAAGCAGAATATAGGTAATCAGGGAAAACAAATCTATATTCTGGGAGAAAAAAATGTGGAGTCAAGGAAAAGCCATGTAGCCTGTCAGAGACAGAAATTGAAATTTGTTGATAAGCCTCAACCACATGGAAGTACAAAGATTTATAGAAATGGGCTAAATTAAGATGTAAGAGTTAGCCAATAAGAAGCTAGAGCTAATGGGCCAAGTGGGGGTTTAATTAATACAGTTTCTTTGTGGTTATTTTGGGAATCTGAACAGCTGAGAAACAAACAAACACCCTCCATACTACAAATTGATGCCCTGAGAAAGCTTGGAAAGAAATTCTAAACATTAAAAAAAAAAGTTTAGCCACATTTTTTTTCTGGATGGGCTCTGCTTGATGGAAACATGCTGTAGCTCCCTTAAGAGAGGTATTCCTGATTTAGCAGTAGCAGGAAAAAAATCCATGCAGTTTTTAAATGGCAGCTTCCTGGGCCATGCTGCCAACACAAACTCTGGGTCTTTCAATAGGCTGAGCCCTTAAATGGGGATTGTGGGCAGCATGCTGTAAGTTACTTGGTGGTAGCATGAACCAACTGGTTATCAGAAGTTGAGTTGGTGTGGATGGCTCTCACCGGACAGTCTCAGAGGCAATAAACAGACTTCTATGTTTGACTGGCCAAAACAAACAGTAAGGGCCATATTTTCCCTAACAATGCCACTGCTTAGGATTTTAAGAAGTGCTTAGCATTTTAAGAAGCACGCTTTGCTCTGCCATCTCCCTCTCAAAGAGGCAGCTTCCTTCTCTCCCTTCTCTCACTCTCTCTACCTCTCTACTCTTCTCCCCTTCTCTGTTCCCCCTCCATAACCCACTAAATAAATATGCAACCTCACTCTGCTTAAAAAAAAGAAGCACTCTTGGACAGAAGATAATTACAGATAAACAATAAAGACACATTCAGATTAAAAAGAACTCCAAATGGGTCACAGTGTTGGATAAATGTACATAGGCTTATAAAAGAAAAGAAAAATAATAAAGACAGTTATAAAAAGAAGTAAATTGTTTGAAAAAGAAGGTAAAGTCTTTAAAGATACAGAGTACAGACAGTCATAGATTAAAGGGGTAAAAGAATTAAGCCATGGAAAGATGGAATATAAACAGAGTCTGGATTATGCATATTATTGTATTTTTTTGAATTTTTGACTGCGAATGAGCTAAGTACAGAGAGACATTTCAATGTATGGGCTGCTAATGTAAACCAACCTATATATTTTAAAGGTATCTTGATTCCAAATTTGGGTCTAGGAATGTGTTGTGTTAAAAAAGAGGTTTTTCTTTTGCTTCCACAGAGGATGAAAACCTGTGGAATCCTTCCAGACTAATGTGGTTTGATGGACTATGACCCCCCAAAAGATCACTGTGAATACCCCAAAAATTGTACTTTACCTAACAAAAAGCAGGAAGCAGTTTGGAGAGACCTACACCCAAATTCCCTACATGATTAAATGCTTGTTTACATTTAAAGAAGATTTTATAGAGACTTGCATTGGTATGGATCTTGGTTTACTGATACAAATATAAGATCAATTTTGTTATATGTATATTTCTGCTCTTGAATAAGGTATTTTGTTTGTACAGCTCATTTAGAAATGTAATACATAATTAAATAATACAGGCTAATAGGTTATCATCTATAATTGTCAAGCTTGTAGTCATGTTAGTTAGGTTTTCTAGACATACAAAGATGTATTTCAGATGTATGGGCATTCTTCAAACCTTTCAAAGACCTTCAGAATATTGAATTTAACATGTTTTAAGAACTTAGGATTTTTCATGACACACCTGCTCCTGGCAGCACCAATTACTTAAAGAGGATGATGGGCATCAAAGAGGCTCCTTATGGACTTTGCTAGCCATTTGGGTAAGGAACTGCTCTTGCCTAGACTGCTTTGATGTTATGCTGTATGAAATGTACATGCAAGGCCCACAGAGAAATGACTGCTGAACTTGCCTCAAGGTGAGACCATTCTTCAGGGTTCCTGTTTCACGAAAGAGTATTCCAGACATCCTGCAGTACACAGAAGAAAGTGACTGACAAACTGCGAATATAGGTGGAACTGTTTTTGAAATTTCCTGATTCATAAAAAGTCTGATGAATACTATGGGCCTATAGGCTGAAGATGAATGCTCCAATGATACAGAAGAACTTTGGATGACTACTGAGGCAATGAATTGTCTCTGTTATTTCTAGAGTTTTGGAAGTGTCTTATAATGAACTTCCTGTTTACTTAAGTAATATATCCTTCTGGAGTCTTTGGTGGAGTTGAAGAATAGATAGCTATAGTTACAGTTTTCCTTAGTTCTGATGAAGATAAAGTACATATAAACATTGCAACTATAATTCTTGCTTAATACCTGTTTTGCTATATGAATTTTACTATGTTAAAGTTAAAAACTTCCTTTTTATTTAAACAGAAAAGAGGAAGTGGTATAGGATGTCCTTCTCTATATGTGTTGATTTTATTGGTTAATAAATGAAACTATCTTGGGCCTTAATGTAGCAGACTATAGATAGGCAGGGAAACCTAAAGTAAATGCTGGGTGAAAGAGTGTGGAGCCAAGGAGAAGTCATGTAGCCCTGCCAGAGACAGACACCAAACATTGACAGTAAGCCATAAACATGTGGCAATACACAGATTAATAGAAATGGGTTAAATTGAGATGTAAGAGTTAGCAAATAAGAAGCTAGAGCTAATGCACCAAGCAGTAATGTAATTAATACAGTTTCTGTGAGGTTATTTCAGTCATCTGGGTGGCTGGGAAATAAAAAAGCACCCTCCATACTACACATTAGTTTTTATAAGAAAAAAACTGCTATAATCACAGGAAACCTGTTTTATTCTTGGTCCCTGACTTTCTGTCTTACATGTAACTTCTCCAGTTCTCTCTTCTATAGGTCCTGATGCCATTGTGGTTAGCTCTTAACTAGAATGCTGTCTGTATGTTCTTGAACCTTCAGAACTGTAATTCAATGGAAAACAAACCAACTTATTTTATACAAAGTACTCAGTCTTCCATGTTTGTTCATGTATAAGGTAATTTATAAATGAATTAGGTAAACTACAAACTAATGGTTGTGGAAGTCTAAAAGCAAGAAGCTGACATTTTCTCAGTCATTGAAAATATAAAGAAAGTAGATAGGATACAAGATATCATCTGCTTTACAATGCCCTTTTAAAATTAGAGATGATGCAATCTTAGAGGATAGACTTTGATATGTCCTAAAATACCTCTCACCGGAGATTTGGTTGCAATTTTAAGAGTGTCTGGAGAGTAAGGCACATTGCTTTGTGGAAGGTCCAAGGCACACTCTATTATATCTAGGTTGAGCAAGATATCCATCCAAAGAGAATAGGTTTCCAAAAGTCAGTTCAAGCAGTATGGATAAATTCTGGTGCCAATTCCAGTGACCCCTCATCTGCTCCAGCCATGCAACTGTCAACCACATTCAGAGTGGATGGGTTTCGGTGGATAAGTGGAGGGAGTGGGAGGAGGGAAGGAAGTGGGAACTTGGATTGGGTATATATAATTATTTTTTTAAAGATAGTTTGTTTTCTTTAAAAAATAAAAAAAAGAATTTGAAAAAATTAACCTTCTAAAATATATCTTTGTTTTACCTTGAAAACATTAAAAAAAGAATGGCTGGAGAGATGGTTCAATGATTAAGCACACTGCCTGTTCTTCCTAAGATACAGAGTTCAATGTCCAGCAACCACATGTTGTCTCACAACTATCTGCAATGAAATCTGATGCACTCTTTAGGTAGATACCTGGTTAGTCATCCTCATCAACTTAAACTATGAAACTCAATATGGACTAGTTCAAAAGAAATGCCATATTTGGGCTGCACACGTACGCTTTGGCAATGCCAGGGAATAAATTTTATTTGAAATTTCATCTTTCCATTTAATATTCAAACTACAGTAACAGTAAGCTGATGCAGAAACTCCTCTATTTTGTAATTGCCAATAGTAATACTGTATAGTGTTGCTATAACATCATTTATACTCCTTACAACCATGAAATTATAATAGAATGTTAATTTTAATGATTAAAATAATGTCATAGTTCCATTAAATTTCTTCAGTTCAGAGAGAATAAAATATGTATCAGATACACAAATTCATTTTCTAACAGAGAGCAAGGTATATGGGCATTTCCAAAGAGAAATATAAAAATAGATCCATTTTCAGTTGTATGTATTGTTTCATATATAAAATGAAAAGAGTTGAAACAGGGAAGTTTCTTTCACATTAATTTTCTTGAATGTACATTTTCTTAAGAATGTGCATTTCTTCTTGTGCCACATTCACATACTCTCCAGGGTCTCCTGTGAGCATATTATGCCTTTGAAGCTCAGAATGTACACTAGGGACTCACTTTGGTGCTTTTATTCCATTAAAAGCACTACTGAGTGAACTGAAGTAATTATTGTCTAAATTACCCTAGTGTCCTGAAAAGTATACTATCTTCTAAATATTCATTTTCAAACATTTACCCTTCAAGAATAATTACAACCAATGCTCAGTTATTTGTGGTAATAATTGTGACTAGTAGTAATGAATAGAAGAGTTCTTCAAAACTTTCCAAATTATGTCTCATCGAATCAACTTGTATTACAGGGCACCCTTGTTGATCAGGATACATCATTTACGTGATTTTGTTGTTTTAGGTTTATCATCTACTTACCTAACACTTATGTTGTAAAATAAACATGTAGGTTGGACAAAGGCATACTTAAAGGTTAGAAAGCCATTAAACAGCTGTAGGTGAAAGTTATTACCTTGTTCTGTAATATGCACATCTAATTAAGGCTAGCTCTTTTCCACCATCCAAAATATCTTCTGATAGTGGGGCACTGATGCTCTGTTTTTGGCTCATAATGGCAGGAAGGAAGACACAAAAATCTTTTAATATTGCCCTTGCATAGTGTGACTACATGTTTTGATATCATGGTTCTATATTTTCAAAACTGATAATAGAAGCATCTCATACATAAAATACTTTATATTGTCATTTATTAAAATACATTAAATTCAGAGTTTATAATAAGTGAACAATCTTTTAACAATTCTGCTCAGTAACTATTCTTCATTTTTTTATAAAAGATTATCATATATTATATAATAATCCCAGTTCCCTCTCCCTCCCATCCTCCTGCTCCCACCATCATCTCTCCACCACATCCCATACCCATCTACTCCTCAGAGAGGGTGAGGCCTCCCATGGGGAGTCAAAAATTCTGTCACATAACTTGATGATGCAAGGTCTTCCCCCCTGTATCTAAGGTTGGGGAAAGTATTGCTCCATAGGGAATCTGCTCCAAAGAGCCAGTTCATGCACTAGAGATAAATACTGGTTCCACTGTTAGTGGCCCCACAAACTGCCAAAGCCACACAACTGTCACTGACTTTCAGAGGTCCTAGTTCAGTCTTATGCAGGTTCTCCAGCTGTCAGTCCTAATAGCTTTGGTCAGCTCTTTCTGTAGGTTTCTCCATCTTGGTCTTGGCCCTTTTGCTCATAATATTGCTCCTCTCTCTTCACCACTTTCTACACTGAAGATACTATTAAATCATCTGCCATAGACTGGTCCTCATGGGACCCATGAACCAAAGGAGAACTAGGGCAAAAGAGAGGAGAACTCTGTAGTAATAAGGGGAGAGGGCCTGCTTTTCGTCCGGCCCAGCTCCCGCACGGCTAGCTTATAC